>VZQC01010130.1:349609-372009 GCA_009823505.1 Rhizomys pruinosus
TAACCTTTCGATCCTACTAATGAAGCACAAGCAATTAGATATATAGGTATTTAAGCAGCACTAATAGTTATGGTAGGTTACTTTGGCATAGACACATATGTTTGGATGATATGTTAATCCATGAATTACATTTTTCCCCCCTGTTAAATATGACAGGGTCTTACTGTGGCTTATAACATCTCCTAACCTGTAGAGGATGTAAGCTTGTGGCATCAGCCATGGGTTATTCCTTCAAGGAGAGAGCCAATAGCCAATTAGATTTAGGATATACAAGCACATGGCTGCCTCTGCTGCACAGTATTTCCAGGCAGGTGAGGTGTAGCTGGTGCTGGTGGTGGAGTCTTGCTTGACTCAGGGAGACCCGTATTTGCTTTATTGGTTTAGTGGCCTCTGGTAACACTCTCTGGCATTCCAGAGGAGAATTTGGTCCTTAGGGCCTGGAATTTGGGAGGAGCCTCTGGATACTTTGGCATTTCTTTTACCAGTTCCATCTATGTGAGGTTAAATAAGAAGGCTTGCTTGACCCTGGCTCCCATATATTTTTCTCTGTGTTGACTCTCCTTTTTGTAGACTAGACACTGGTTAGAGTCCATCTAGTGTGGTCTCTATGATCTATGTCAACAATAGGACAAGATGAGTCATCACAGTTAGCGGACGTTTTGAGATGCCCTATAGTACCTTAGAACTTAGTTGATCTTGGAGGGCACAGAAAAACAAAAAATGTTCCTTTGAGTCCCTCTGATCAGATTAGTATAGACCTTTAAGCATGGTTATTAAACATTCAAGAAGTCTGGTACTTTAATTACTGAGTATATAAAACTTGGACAAAACCCCAAACATTTGTGAATGAACCTTGACTGGACATGTATTCTGTTCCTAAAGCCAGCCTTTATAATTGTTGAAAATAACTCATTTAGGCTGTGGGGTTTGACCAAAATTTGACTTTAGATATTTTAAGGTTACTTTAGTGGATTTAACTACATAAAGGGTTGCCCAGATAATATGACAAGAGTGAAATCTTTAATATTGTAGATTCCCATGAGGAACTGAACTTTTATGGCCTAAGTCAGAGAAAGAAGAGATCTAACATCACAGGACAAGTAGGCATATTCCAGGAAATGGATTTAAATAAATTTTCTTTAGATCTGCCTAAAATGAAGAATATCATACAGCAGACGAATACAAACTTTTTCTCCCCTAGTTACCATATCTTGATTTATAGATTTTCAGAAGGAGGGTAGAATCACATTATATACTTTATAGAGAGGAAATAAGTGGATCAGTATCCAGACCAAACTCACTGAAATTGTTTCCTTTTGAGCTGTACCTCTCTGTTACTAGGTGGCAAAAATCTAGCTCCTCTTGAGCCTAAGAAGCCTGTTCCAAATCCAAAATAACCAGTTTAACATTAATATTCAGGACCCCTGGAGTGACTGCANTGGTGTAATTGAGGATATCTCTGGTGTATTCAGTGTACTGGGGCCATGTTATGGTGGACTGAAGCTTTCCTTCCATTTTGGATTCCTGTAACAAAATGTGGGATTGAGTGAGGATGGGCTGAGGAGCTAGAACAAGCTGGCGAGAGATGCGGATATCTGCTTCAGGGTACCAGGCATTGCTGTAAGAGTAATTCATATCATGGTGAGTGAAGTAACACCAGTCCCAGAAAGAACAAACGAATGGTTCCTTCTCTTGTGGTTGCTACTGCCAATTACCTAGTTGTAAGTAAATTTTCTTGTGCACAGCCCTTGAGCTTTTGTTCAAGTAGTTGGGAGTGTGCATATTTCGAACACACAACAACACAACAACAAAAGGACTGCATCAAAAAACAGACTGAAACGGTGAACTCCTGCCAAAACAGTTAAAACTTCCAACATGGAGAATTTTTGAGAAAGACTGAGAAAGAGATGAAAAGCAATGTTTGCAAAGAATGGCGCATGAGCTCTGGTGGGGGGTGGGGAAAAAAAAGGGGGGGGGTGGGGGGATGTGGGGACACGGGTCTAGATTTGATTAGTAACATACAAATCCATATATATAATATATATAATATAATATATATATATATACTAAAAAGAGTAGAGTTTTCCCTGCACTTCAGCTCTCCTGCACAAATCTGCCTACCTCTTCCTCCTCCTCTTCCTCCTCCGTCTCCTCCTCCTCCTCCTCCTCTTCCTTCTTCATTTATCTTTTGAGGCAAGGTCTCCCTGTCTGGCCTACAACTCACTAAGTAGAGCAGGCCAGCCTCAATCTGCCTTCTGGCACTTGTGCTGCCACACCAGCTCCAAATTCTTTTATTATTATTATTATTATTATTATTATATTTTTGTACAAGATTATGTTACTAATCAAATCTAGACCCGTGTCCCCCACCCTACCCCCTCACCCCACCAGAGCTCATGCATTCTGCCAAACATGCTTTTCATCTCTTTCTCAGTCTTTCTCAAAATTCTCCATGTGGAAGTTAACTGTTTTGAGCAGAAGTTCACCGTTTCAGTCAGTTCTTTGATGCAGTCCTTTCTGTTGTTGTTGTTGTTGTTGTTGTTTCGAATATGCATCACTCCCAACTACTTGAACAAAAGCTCAAGGGGCTGTGCACAAGAAATACTTACAACTAGGTAATTGGCAGTAGCATCCACAGATGAAGGATACCATTCGTTTGTTTTTCTGGGACTGTGTTACTTCACTCACCATGATATGAATTACTCTTACAGCAATGCCTGGTACCCTGAAGCAGATATCCGCATCTCTCGCCAGCTTGTTCTAGCTCCTCAGCCCATCCTCACTCAATCCCACATTCTGTTACAGGAATCCAAAATGGAAGGAAAGCTTCAGTCCACCATAACATGGCCCCAGTACACTGAATATGCCAGAGATCTCCTCAACTTCACCACCCACCCTAATGTCTCCCAATGTTTTTTTCTGTGCATCCCTTACACACCCTCTTTTCACTGCCGTTCCTTCTTATGCAAATCACTTTCCAGGAATCTGCCCCCATGGAGACAGAGCTGGTGTTTCACGGCATTTCTCTCTTTGACTGACTCACTACACTTCCTATTTGTTTAGTGAGAGCTGCAGCAGCCCCAGACCCCAGGTGCCTCTGAAGTGTTCCTCTCCCTGTGTGTCAAATCCCCATTCTTTGCCTGGTGTGATGGCACCACATGCCTCTGCGCAAATGCTACTGGTTCTGGAATTTGTTTGCCTGTAATTTTCACTCCCCCAGCTCTTTCTTTATGAGAAGGAGGAAGTCACTTGGATGCTGTGACCAGACCCGGACCATCAAAAGAGAGAGATGCATTCTGCTTCTGGTCAGCCTAGGCATCATTCTCTCTTCGGGAACTGCAGGCAGAGCTCCAGCGATGGTTTACAGCATGGAAGCAAACTTCCAAAATGAGCTTGATGAGGCAATGGCATCCACAATGAATAGCCTTGAATCACTCCAGAGATAGATAACTTCTCTGGCCGAGGTGGTGATGCAGAAATGACAAGTCCTGGACTTGTTAACTGCAGAAAATGGGGAACCTGCATGTTCCTGGGGGAGGAATGCTGTTTTTCTGTTAATGAATATTGTAGAGCAAAATGTTAAAACCCTAGAAGACCTCAGAAAAGAACTCCGCACAAAGTGCTCCCCACAAGTTTCTGTCCCATGATTTTCCAACCCCCTGACTACCTGGTTACTTCCCTTACTGGGACCCATTTTCACCCTAGGAGTCCTTCTGACTTTCACACCCTGTGTCCTCTGGTTTATTAAAAACTGAATACACTCACTGAGGTTGCAGCCAAGACTGTTTTAGTACAATACCAGGCCATCCTAGGGGACCCCCCTAGAGGAATTTGACATTACTGCTCCATTTTAATTAAAAAAAAAAACAAACAAACAAAGGAGGGGCTGTGGGAATGAAACTTTGTGTGTGGCTTGATGCAAGAACTTGTAAGACCTGCCCCATAAGATCTCCAGTTATCTGATATCTCTGTGGGCAATCAGTTGCCTCTCTGAGTTATCTGTAGCTCCCTGGAAGGTTCGGGATAGTACAATGTTTCTCGCTTCACCTAATCTCTGCAAAGTTCCAGGACCAGATGGCCCCTTCCCTTGAGGCATTGAGCAATATGTCGCACTGCTAGTTACCTGTTGCACAAACAGGAGCTCTGCAGCCCCCCAATTAGACCCAAGGTGGCTCATTCCTCCCCTCCCTTCTGCCTGCCCCCTCCCCCGCCACTTCCTTGCCCAGAGCACAACAGCCTTCAATATATAGACCTCACTGACAGAAATAAAACTGAGTTACTATCCTCCCAGCTCTCTGTGTGTGAGTCCGTTCATTTCTCATGGGTGATCTCCTGCAGTTTTCCCTCCCCCCTCCTTGCCAGAGCTAAGGCCAGATACTGTCATCTTGCAGGCAGGGGACAGTCCTGGTGCTGAGCCAAGAAGGGAAGAACAGCGTGTGGAATACAGTCACGTGTGACTCAAAGACATTGAACAATGACAGTTTTCATAGAGCTGAAAGGTGTTTACGCAAGATACTTGAAGAGAAAATTTAGCACAAACCATACCCAGTATGAATCCTGCAGTCTACAACTGGCCTGGCAAGATATGGCCACCAATGGTACAAATATAGCCAACTACTTTCAAATTGGATCTAAGATCAGCTTAACAGGTTAGAGCCAATACTGACATTGATATGAGGCTTAGGGAACCTGGGGCTAGACAGCAAACAGGCCATAAGAGAAAACCTAATGCAACTATTCTGCTGAATAGATGTAGTAGTAAACGAATTTCTGATGTTTTATTGTTATATACATAGATAAATGCTTCTCTGAACTCTCAGCAGAGAAGTACAATATATAGCAGATGGTGATTAACAGAGAACCAGAACTGGCTAACATGCAGAGAATATCAGGCCTTGGATTGCTTATCCTTGAACTTATATGAAACTTAGAGTTCCTAAGGCTCAAGGATGATCAACGTAGAAGAGACCATGGAGGGGCTGGAGAGATGGCCTAGCGGTTAAGAGCGCCGACCGCTCTTACAGAGGACCCGGGTTCGATCCCCAGCACCCACATGGCGGCCGAGAACCGTCTGAAACTCCAATTCCAGGAGAACTCCAGTTCCAGGGGAATCCGAGACCGTCTTCTGACCTCCGCGGCATTGCACGACACGGGTGCACAAACTTGCATGCAGACAGTACATTCATACACATAAAGAAATAAATAAAATTAATAAAAAAAAAAAAAAGAAGAGACCATGGAAAGACTGAAAGAGCCAGAGGTGATGGATGACTACAAGGAAACAGTTTTCCAGACAGCTGATCAGTTATGCATATGAACTGACAGAAATGGTGACACCAAGATCAAGTCCCACATAAACTCAAAGCAGAGAGGATTACAGCATAGACTCAGGGAATTGGGTAAGAAACCCCAGCCTTACCTGAGGAATTATTGACAATCCATTGCTGCTGAGGAGAGATTTAGTCCTTTTATGGGTGAGATTCTCAGTAGCTCAACCAGGCTCCGGTGGATGAACCCACATAGAAGTGCATTGGAGGACACAGTCCTGATTATAGGCCTTAAGGCATATATTTTATCTTAATATTTAATATATATTAGAGTATTTTATATGTTTATTAGAGTACTGAAATTTGGTGGGGAGTTAATCAGGGAATGCAAATACATGAATGGATAACATTCACAAAAATTGAATAAAATTAATTAAAAAGCAGGAGAAACAGAAACCATATTTCCAAATGACCAACAGATATATTCAGAGATACTCAGTACTGGTAGCCACCAGAAAATTGCAATCAAACCACAATCAGAAACCACTTTACACACACTTGAATGATAAAAATAAAAACTCAAATGTTGATGAAGATATGAGGAAGTTGGAATTCTTTTCTTTTCATTTTTTGTCTTTTTGAGACATGGACTCCCTGTAGCCGCAGCTGGCCTGGAACTCACTATGTAGACCAGGCTGGCCTTGAAATCACAAGATCTGCTTGCCTCTGCCTCCTGAGTTCTGGGATTAAAGGGGTGTGCCACCATGCCCCACTTTTTTTTAAGTTGAAATTCTTTTTTTTAATTTTATTTATTTCTGTATGTGTATGAATGTACTGTCTGCATGCAGGTTTGCGCACCCGTGTTGTGCAATGCTTCAGAGGTCAGAAGAGGGCGTCGGATTCCCCTGGAACTGGAGTTCTCCTGGAATTGGAGTTTCAGACGGTTCTCGGTCGCCATGTGGGTGCTGGGGATCGAACCCGGGTCCTCTGGAAGAGCGGTCAGCACTCTTAACCGCTAGGCCATCTCTCCAGCCCATTAAGTTGGAATTCTTATACAATGCTGGTGGTATTGTGAAATGTTGAAAAACTTCTAATTTTATTTCCTCAAAATGTTAAATATGTAGGTCCCTTTTAACTCACACCTTCGTATCTTGGGTTCTTATCCCAGGACAGCTGAAGTAGAAGCAGCCCAAATGCCCATCACATGATGAGTGCATAAACCAAATACAATGTATCTATGAGAAGGAATAGTATTCACCCATTAATAAAGTATAATAAAATACATACTACAAGCAGAGTGTGGTGGCACACGCCTTTGATCCTAGCACTTGGGAGGCAGAGGCAGGTGGATTTTTGTGAGTTCAAGGCCAGCCTGGTCTACAGAGCGAGTTCCAGCCCAGCTGGGGGTACATGGAGACCCTGTCTCAAAAAGACCAAAACAAAAATGCATACTACAAAAGGGATAAATCTTGAAATCATTCTGCTAAAATAAAAGAAACCTGGCACAGAAGGCTTCTTATGGTTCTGATTATAAGAAATGTCTGAAGTAGATAACTTTATGAAGAAAGAAAATAGAATAGTGTTTCACAGGGACTGTAGAGAAGAGGAATATAGAATGACTGCCCATGGATATGAATATGATATGAATAAATACATGGCTTCTATGGGAGATGATGAAAGTGTTGAGAAATGACATAGCACTCATGTTTGAACTGTTCTGCACAATATTAAGAGCCACTGAATTATGCTTTTCTTGGACTTTTATGCTATGTCAGTTATATATTGATAAATGATAAATACTTGAGATATATAGGTATGTTTAACCTGATTCAAACATAAAATCATTCAAATATATGTCAAAATGTCACATGGAACTTCCTTGTTATGTGCACTTTTTGTTTTCATATATCAATTACAATTTTAAGCTTCAAAAGCAAGAAATGTATGTGAGCCAGAGTCATCTATGCAACTGAGATAGACTTAAGGTTAGTGGTCATGTGATTATTGATCATGAAGATTTCCAATTTTCTCAAGTGAACATGCAATTAAATAATTTGCATGTCAACGACATCTTATTTATCACTCAGTAGTATATAAAAAGTAATGAAATTATACACAAAAAGATTTCTAAGTTCCTTATTGGAAAAGGAGCCTGGTTAAGTAAATGCAGTGCTCACTAATGGCCTATAAATATGTTTTATTAGCTTGAATTCTTTGTTCTAACCCCCGATTTTGGGTATGTTATTTCATTCCCTTTGATAAATGCTGTATGAGAATATAAAAAAATTTGTTACATTTTGCCAGAAGTTGTTATTTTTTTTTTTTGTCTTTTTGAGACAGGATCTCCCTGTAGCCCCAGCTGTCCTGGAACTCACTCTGTAGACCAGGCTGGCCTTGAACTCACAAAGATCCGCCTGCCTCTGNGGTCAGGCTCTGTTCTGGGTTCTGGGAACACAGCTGTGACAGTTGAAAAGGAGAAAACATAGCTGGGCGTGGCAGCACACACTTTTTTTGTGTGTTTTTCGAGACAGTGTCTCCCTGTAGCCCCAGCTGTCCTGGAACTCACTCTGTAGACCAGGCTGGCCTTGAACTCACAAAGATCCGCCTGCCTCTGCCTCCCAAGTGCTAGGATCAGAAGTTGTTATTAAGGATATGATCGAGTCAAGAAATCTTAGCATATTGCTGGCAAATAAAACAAACAAAAATTGTGCATGTCCTATTTTTACAGATACAGACAAAGACACAGACTGACAGACAAACACACATGTACAGACACACAGACACAGAACTACACACAGACACATGAACAGACACACACACACACACACACACACACACACACATACACACACACACTGTTCTTTGAGCTATACCTGTTCCAGATGTTGGTGGAATTTTATTATTGTTGTTGATTAGTGTTTGCCTTTAAAACTACATTTTCATCTTCCATGTTGAACAATGATTCTTAGCAGCCACTAGAGGGAAATCTAACACCACATATCTTCATAAACTTTTATGAAAATATCTGAATTTATTCATACTAGATCTATGTCACAAACAAAATCTATCTCTACCATTTAAGGCCTCAATTGCCATCTTTGTGTGCCAAGAAACTAATTGCCTAGTGTGAGGAATTTATTGGCAGTGTTATGGATCATTCAATCCTGCACATAAGTAAGCATGGGCCTATAAATATTTGCAGACCCAACATACAGAAATACTGGGTTCTTTCTATTTTCCATTTCCCATGCCACTTCAGGCACTTTCTTGTGCTCTTTGTTCTTCTGTGATTGACTCTTTTGTTTTTATTTTCTTTTTTTGTTTTTTCAGTTCTAGCCATGACATCATTGGTACTGGCAAATACTCCCTTTTTTCTGATTTTAGATGTCCCATGTAATTTCTTTTGGTTAATTAAGTGTGAGAAGATTAAAAGTATGCCCATTTTTGCTCTTTTTGAGACAGGTTCTCCCTGTAGCCCTAGCTGGCCTGGAACTTGCTATGTAGATCAGGCTGGCTTTGAACTCACAGAGATTTAATTGCCCCTGCCTCCTGAGTGCTGGGATCAAAGATGTGTGCCACCACTCCTAGCTAAGTTTTGTGGGTCCATTTGTGGGGTGTCCCAGATGATCCATGTGGAAAACATGCGCAGGAAAGCACACCACATGGATGCATGTTAAGGTCCAAATACAGAGAGAGCTTTATTCCAAAATTTCTGGTTTATATAGACAGCATGATTCAACTCCCAGGGCCAAATCTTAAACATTTTCATCACTACATCCCACCCCATGGGTGTGGCCAGAGAGGTCCCATTGGTGTAGAATATTACCCATCTTGGGGCTGGAGAGATGGCTTAGTGGTTAAGAGTGCCGACTGCTCTTGCAGAGGACCGGGGTTCGATCCCCAGCACCCACATGGCAGCTGAGAACCGTCTTTATCTCCAGTTCCAGGGGAATCCAGTGCCCTCTTCTGACCTCCGTGGCATTGCACGACATGGGTGCACAGACCTACATGCAGACAGTACATTCATACACATAAAAAAAAAATAAAAAAAATAGAATGCTACCCATCTTAACTGAATTTTCCCACAAAATTTACCAAATTTTAATAGAAGCTGAAAATGTGTTTACACATTTGGGCTTGGTCACTTATATTTCTTAAACCCACTATTTGAAAAAAACATGCAGTGGGCATGCTACAAAATGGAAGGAGAAAACCTCTACCCAACCCAAACCCAACTCAACCCACAACCACGCAGATACAGCTGCATAGTTATCAGTTTTGGAACCAATGAATGCTTTGGAGAAGGAACATAAGATTATTACTGCAGCAAAACTGTTAAAGTTAACTCTCCCAAATACAAATTTAATCCTATTTACTTTATTATTAAAGCAGCTCATTTCATGGAATGATAGCTAGAATTTGGTTACTATCATTGATAAACATGTAATGGCTATTAGTAATGGGAAGCTAGTGGATGGCAAAGTCCCCTTGATGTTGTAATTCACTTTGGGAAATGCTTTTTTAAAAATTTGCCAATGAACAAAATTCCATCTTTGTGTGATTTTCAAGACTTAATTGACAAAATTAGTTAACTTCAGCATCCAACTTTTGTTTACTAAAATAACACAAAGGAAAAATATCTCCTAGATAAAAGTTGTTTGCAGGGTATGTGAAATTACCATCTATCATATATGTAAAAGTAACACACAGGGAAGTGTGTGTGTGCATGCACACATACACATATGCATGTGCATGCATATTGTAGCATTTATAATACATAATAATTCTTCCCACCAAAATATGCCTATACCCTAACCCCTGGTATTTGTGAACATGTTGCCTTATATGATAAAGTAAAGAACTTTATCACCCATGTGTGATTAAGTAAAGGACCTGGAAATAGGAACATTATCACGGATTACCCCTATTGCCAAATCTAGATACTAAAGGAGAAGAAATTTCCCTAGATGAATGTGTAACTTAGGTGAATACAGAACAGGAAGGCCACACACCAAGTATTGTGGGCAACCTTCAAGCTGGAGAAAACAAGCAGATTATATGCTGGAGCCTCCCCAAAACATTAAGTTTTGCTTATACCTTTATTTTAGCTCAGTGACACACATGTTGGAATTCTGATCCATAGATATGTAAACAAATTTTTTATAGCCAATAATTTGTGGTAATAGTGCACAGCAATTTGAAACTAACATTTGATGTAAACTTCTTTATAAAGGATGAGAGACTAACAGTTCCTTAAAAGGAGAATGTCGCGGGGCTTGGTGGTGCACACCTTTAATCCTAGCACTCAGGAGGCAGAGGCAGGTGGATTTTGTGAGTTCAAGGCCAGCCTGGTCTACAGAGTGAGTTCCAGGACAGCTGGGGCTACAGGGAGACCTTGTCTTGAAAAAGACCAAAAAAAAAATGTAAAAAAAACAAAGGAGAATGTCCTTTTGAGAATGTAGTGGTGTCCTCCAAAAGAGGACGGACTTTGAACTTTCTCATGCGAAGAGCACCCGCCTCCTGGAGATTGTGACTGGATATAGGGTTTTTGAGAAAGGTAGAGGCTGATCCAGCGACCCATTCCAACCAGCCAGCTCACCTTGACTGTATAAGGAGTGAGCCGAAGACATATAGGCAGGTGAATGTCGATGGGCCTTCAGTCCGCACCTCTCAATGTTGCCCAATCTTGTTTGGAGGGGAGGGGAAGGGCCAAAAATCCTGTAAGTGACCCCTTCTCTCACCCATTTGTTATGTGAGCAATCCCATTAAACTCACTATAATCTTCTAATAATATTCTATACTGATGTTTGGAGAGTCTTTCCTCATTTCTTGGGACCACAGGAAGGGAGTGGGTACCATGGAGAGAATTATCATTTAAATTAACTTGTGTATTGAGTGGGTTGTTGGATTTATTGTTTGTTTGATTTTTTTAGTTCTTTATATAATCTAGATATTAATCATCTGCCAGGTGTCTAGCTAGTAAAGATGTTTTTACTGTTTTGTGTAGGCTGTATCTTCACATAATTAACTATTTACTTGGCTATACAGAAGCTTTTTATTTTCATGAGGTCCCAATGGTCATTATAGAAATATGAATGTCAAAAGATCTTACAGAAAAATGAACCTCACTAGACAGTTGAGTAATATAAAATTAAAACTCAAATCAAGATCAGCTTACCCATTCTGAAGGGTATTCCATGAAGACCATCAAATGACAATGTGGACAAAATGAGACCCTACACACGGCTGGTGGAATGAAAATAGTAGAGCCATGATGGCAACAGCAGGGAGCTTCTCAAAAAAAAAAAATAGAATATGACCTGAATATACCACCCGGTATGTATTTGAAGGATCTTTTTTTTTTTTTTTTCAGTTTATGATTTTTTTCACAGTAGCTAAGAAATATAAATAAACTAAATGTCCCTCAGTTTATGAATGGATAAAAAAATGTGGTAGATGTACACAAATGAAGAAATGTGTTCAGCCATAATGAAAATGAGTTATGTCATTGTCAGGGAAGTGGATGTAACTGGAGATAATCATTTTAAGTGAAAGATAACTACTTATATTTTCTCTCACTTGTGTTTCTTAGATTTTATTTAGCCACGATGAAAGTAAATTAAAGCGATCTAGGGTACAAGAAGCAATAATGGCAGGCAGGGGTTAAAAAACAGAGTTTTTTGTAAGAGGTCCCTGTACTCAGGTGACTAGGGGTCACTAGAAACCATAACTCTGTCTCTGCAGCTGGCAGCATTTGATATTTCAGGAACAGTTCATTCAAAGAAGGCTTAAATCTCACACCAGTGAGAATTCCCATGCCCATATGTCTTATTGAGTCCTGGTGAGCTGGTCCTACAGACCTCAGGAGGGCTTGGAGAAAGAAAGGAGTGAAGAGAGAAGGGGAGAGAGAGAGAGAGAGAGAGGAGAGGAGAAGGAGAGAGAGAGAGAGAGAGAAAATAGCTATTCATTCTGGCAGTACAGAGGTATTGTGACTTGGATTAGCCATTACAAAGCTCCCCAATAGGAGGGCTCTCAAGAGTCGTTTGCTGAGATCCAACTTTTATTTTATTTTTACGTTTTACTTATTTTATATTTTTATGTTGTAAATGTTATTGTGTGTGTTTGAATGCACCCATGTCATGCATGCCCATGGCAGTCAGAAGAGGACATTTGATCACCTGGAACTGAATGTCCTAGGGGGGGGGAAAAATTGTTAGCTGCCCATGTGGTGGCTGGAATCAACCCAAGGTCCTCTGCAAGGTAGCTGTGCCTTAACTGCAAAGCCTGCTCCCTGGCCCCCAATTTTTATAAAAAGTGTATTTATTATTTTCACTTTATGTGGATTTTTTCCTGCATGTTGGTTAAGTTCAGACGAGTCCATGAAATCTTTCATAGGTCAGAGAGAGCATAGATCCCCTGGAATTGGAGTTATGGACAGTTATTAGCCGGATGTGAGTGCTGGGATTTTGAACCTGGGTCCTCTGCCAAAGCAACCAGTGCTCTTAATGACTGAAGTCATCCCTCTAGTCCTCCAAATTATTTGTAATGGGCATACAAAGAGGACAGGGACTTTATCGGAAACAGCCACAGCCTGCTGATCAGTATATAGTTGGTTGCCTCTGTAGTTATTTTTTTAGAAACCAGAATGTTTTCAATTGCTGTTATCAAATGTTGATCATCAAGTATCAAGCTGTCAGTTCAATAGCCAAAACCTGTAGGATTGTGTGGCCTCCATCCTGACTGCCTAGTGTGAACCTAATTAACTCCTATATTCAACAATGACACTTTTTATTTTAGAAGTAGTCCATGATGAATCTAGCAAATATAGAATGAGACTCTCTTCCGTGGAGAGTTATAGCCTAAGAGATGCCACTTTATAGGATGAGAAGTTAGTCACATCCCTGTAGATATATAGAAAAAGGGCCACTGATAAACAACAAGGATGGCAAACCTCAGCTTCTTTCTATTACAGAACAAAGGTCTGAGGGCTTTTTCTATCATAAGCAGGGCCTTTCTTCNAAAAAAAAAAAAAAAAAACAAAGGAGAATGTCTTTTGAGAATGTAAGTGGGTGGTCCTCCAAAAGAAGGACGGACTTTGAACTTTCTCATGCATAAGAGCACCCGCCTCCTGGAGATTGTGAACTTGACTATAGGTTTTCTGAAGGAAAGGTAGGAGGCAGGGATCCAGTGACCAATCCCAACCAGCCAGCTCACCTTGGCTGTATAAGGAGGTGAGCCTAAGACCATATAGGCAGGTGATGCGATGGGCTCAGTCTCACCTCTCAATGTTGCCATCTTGTGTGGAGGGGAGGGGAAGGGCCAAAAATCCTGTAAGTGACCCCTTCTCTCACCCATTTGTTATGTGAGCAATCCCATTAAACTCACTATAATCTTCTAATAATATTCTATACTGATGTTTGGAGAGTCTTTCCTCAGTTTGTCTTTGGGACCACAGGAATGGGAGTGGGGTACCATGTATGAGAATTATTCATTTAATTAACTTGTTTATTGATTGGGTTGTTTGATTTATTGTTGTTTAGTTTTTTTAGTTCTTTATATACTCTAGATATTAATCATCTGCCAGGTGTCTAGCTAGTAAAGATGTTTTTACTGTTTTGTGTAGGCTGTATCTTCACATAATTAACTATTTACTTGGCTATACAGAAGCTTTTTATTTTCATGAGGTCCCATTTGTCAATTATAGAAATATGAATGTCAAAAGATCTTACAGAAAAATTAACCTCACTAGACATTTGAGAAGTATAAATTAAACTCAAATCAGATTCCATCTTACCCATTCTGAATGGTAGTCATGAAGACATCAAATAACAATGTGGACAAATGAGAACCCTTACACACTGCTGGTGGGAATGGAAAATAGTAGAGCCATTATGCAAATCAGCAGGGAGCTTCCTCAAAAAAAAAAAAAATAGAATATGACCTGAATATACCACCACTTGGTATTTATTTGAAGGATTCCAAGTTGATGTATTCATATTAGCTAAGTTATGAAACCAACATATGTGTACAACAACAGAGAAATGGATAAAAATGTGGTATATGTACACAATGAGGATGTTTTCAGCCATAAATGAGAATGAAGTTATGTCATTGTCAGGGAAGTGGATGTAACTGGAGATAATCATTTTAAGTGAAAGATAACTACTTATATTTTCTCTCACTTGTGGTTCTTATATTTTATTTACCACATGAAAGTAGAATTAAAGCTATCTAGGGTACAAGAAGCAATAATGGCAGGGCAGGGGTTAAAAAACAGAGTTTAAGGCCTTACTCAGGTGACTATGGGTCACTAGAACCATAACTCTGTCTTTGCGGCTGGCAGCATTTGATATTTCAGGAACAGTTCATTCAAAAGAAGGCTTAAATCATCCCACAGTGAGATTCCCATGCCATATTCTTATTGAGTGCCTGTGGAGTCTGGTCTACAGACTCAGGAGGGCTTGGAGAAAAAAGCGAGTGAGAGAGAGAAAGGGGAGAGAGAGAGAGAGAGAGAGAGAGAGAGAGAGAGAGAGAGAGAGAGAGAAACTATCTAATTCATGCAGTACAGAGGTATTGTGACTTGGATTAGCCATTACAAAGCTCCCCAATAGGAGGGCTCTCAAGAGTGGTTTGCTGGTATCCAACTTTATTTTATTTTACTTTTTACTTATTTTATATTTTATGTGTGTAAATGTATTGCCTGTAAGTTTGAAAGTGCACCCATGTCATGCAATGCCCATGGCAGTCAGAAGAGGGATTTGGATACCTGGAACTGGAATGTCCTAGGATTGTTAGCTGCCATGTGGTTGCTGGGAATCAACCCAAGGTCCTCTGCAAGGGAGCTAGTGCCTTAACTGCAAAGCCTGCTCCCTGGCCCCCAATTTTTATAAAAAGTGTATTTATTATTTTCACTTTATGTGTATGTTTCCTGCATGTTTGTAAGTGCAGACTAGTCATGGAATGCTTTCATAGGTCAGAAGAGAGCATAGGATCCCCTGGAATTGGAGTTATGGACAGTTATTAGCCATTATGTGAGTGCTGGGATTTGAACCTGAGTCCTCTCCAAGAGCAACCAGTGCTCTTAATGACTGAGTCATCCCTCTAGTCCTCCAAATTATTTGTAATGGGCATACAAAGAGGACAGGGACTTTATCGGAAACAGCCACAGCCTGCTGATCAGTATATAGTTGGTTGCCTCTGTAGTTATTTTTTTAGAAACCAGAATGTTTTCAATTGCTGTTATCAAATGTTGATCATCAAGTATCAAGCTGTCAGTTCAATAGCCAAAACCTGTAGGATTGTGTGGCCTCCATCCTGACTGCCTAGTGTGAACCTAATTAACTCCTATATTCAACAATGACACTTTTTATTTTAGAAGTAGTCCATGATGAATCTAGCAAATATAGAATGAGACTCTCTTCCGTGGAGAGTTATAGCCTAAGAGATGCCACTTTATAGGATGAGAAGTTAGTCACATCCCTGTAGATATATAGAAAAAGGGCCACTGATAAACAACAAGGATGGCAAACCTCAGCTTCTTTCTATTACAGAACAAAGGTCTGAGGGCTTTTTCTATCATAAGCAGGGCCTTTCTTCCTGCTGCGCACTAGTTTAACTAAGTCTAAGGACTGACCAGAACATATTACATTTGGAGTTGGGTGCCTATCATCATTTTCCTCCTTGTTTAAGTTGACTAATCCAAAGTTAGGAGAGAGGACCTACTCTATGCCACCAAGGCACTTAAAAGATCAGGTTTTCAGAGGCAGGCGGATCTTTGTGAGTTCAAGGCCAGCCTGGTCTACAGAGTGAATTCCAGGACAGCTGGGACTACAGGAAGACCCTGCCTCAAAAAAGCCCCCCCCAAAAAGATCAGGTTTTCCTTAGAGGCTTGGATTTGTTTCCAAATCTACTCTCTACTTGAGGAGAATATTTGCTGTGCGCACTTCTTCACTTTTGATAAAGTCTGTTGCCTATTTCTACCTGCTGTGTCTGAGATTTTTCCTGACTTTTAATTCTCTAATTTGTGGAAAACTATAAACCTGGTTGAGACTTCTGTATGGTAACATCTTTTTTGCTTGTCACATCGCCAGACTTGCCCAGTGCAGAGAGTGGAGAAACAGCTGCAAGAGGCAGGTGTGCAGCAGAAATCTTGGCAGAATAGTCTGCTGACTATAAATTTGTCCTATTCAATATGACAAGGATAGCTTGTAGAAAATGATTGAGGGAACACAGTTTCCTCCCAAAGATAAAAGTATGCAATGTAAATGTTTTATAAGAATGTGTTGCCAGGTTCCTGCCCTGAGTTCCTATGTTGTGCTACCTCCATGATGAACTGTGACCTGGGAGATGTGAGCCAAATAAACCCTTTCCTCCCCAAGTTGGTTTTGGTCAGAGTGTTTTGTTGCTGTTGTTGTTGTTGTTGTTTTACTATTTTTGAGGACAGGGTCTCCCTTTAGTCTCAGCTGATGTGGAGCTCTCTATGTAGACCAGGCTGGCCTTGAACTCACAGAAATTCACCTGCTTCTGCCTCCCTAGTACTGGGATTAAAGGTGTGTGCCACCATGCCCAGCTGGTCAGAGTATTTTGTCACTGCAATTGAAAGAATACTAGAACAGAAATTGGTAGCAGAGACAGCTGCCTGCACATTTGGTGACCAGGTGGGAACTGTCACGCAGCCTTACTGCCTAGCCAGGGGCTTGGCCTCCCTCCTCAAGAACCATAGAGAACTGTGTGTGTGGATAGACAGACAGCTGTGTACATATTTGGTGGCCAGGTGGGATCTGGCACACAGCCTTGCTGCCCAGCCAAGGGCTCGACCTCCCACCTCTAGGACCATAGAGAAGAACTGTGTGCATGAATAGAGGGACAGATAGCTGCCTGCACATTCGGCGGCCAGGTGGGGTCCAGCATAGGCCAACCCCCCGACCTCACCCAACCCCCCCACCTCACCCCCCCACCTCATCCCCCCAGCCCCTCACTCCCACTCAAGCTACTGATACTGTGGTGATGATAAGCTGCTGGTGCTGTGGGTTGCTGTGGTTGGGATGATCCAGCAGGTGCAGTGTCAGTGATTCTAGGCTGCACAGCCAATGCTGAAAAACAACAATATGGGAAAAATCCCCACTGAACTCAACCAGTCCTGTAGAAGATCCTGACAACAAGATCTCCCTGGAAGGAAACCAAGACATTGACCTTAGAAGAACAATTGTAGACATATTCAAAGAAATCACAGAATATAAAGAACAAATCAGAGAACTAAAGGGAGAGAATGAAAAACTCATGAAGGAACTGGAAGGAAAGAATGAAAAACTCTGAACTAAAGGGAGAGAATGACAAACTCCAAATAGAACTAGAGGAAGAGAAATACAAACTAAGAAAATACCTAGAGGGAAGGAATGACAAACTCTGGAAGGAAGAGGAAACACTGAAAAGATCCCAGACTGAAAGAAAAAAAAAAAAAAAAGAAACTGACCTGCAAAGCAAGGAGCTACAAGAAGAGAATGAAAAGCTCCAGAAAGAAGTGGAAATACTAAAGAAATCACAAGATGGAATGAAAAAGGAAATTGAACATTCATCCGATCAACAAGAAAGGATGGGAAAAAGCCTCAGAACAAGAATGGATGAAGCAGAAAAATAAAGAAAATCAGACCTGCAGGATAACATGGAGCAACTAGAATGCTCAAGTAAACATTATAAAAAACAAAAACAAAAACACAAGAACAACCAGGAAATGTGAGACAACATGAAAAGACCAAACCTCTGCATCATAGGGAAAGAGGAAGGAGAAGAATCCCAAGACAACAGTAATGACCATATCTTCAACAGGATAATAGAAGAAAATTTCCCCTAACTGAAAAAAGACAAACCTATACAAATACAAGAAGCACATAGAACACCAAATAGAGAAGACCAGAAGGAAATTCCCCATACCATATAATCATTGAAATGCAAGGTGCTCAAAAAAAAAGACAAAATACTCAAAGCCACAAGAAAAAAACAAGTTACATATAAGAGGAAAACCATCAGAATCACAGCTGACTTCTCAGTGCAAACTATGAAAGCCAAAGTATTCCCAGTGATAAATGACTTTAGATGCCAACCCAGACTACTATACCCAGCAAAAATGTCAATTATACTTGAAAGAGAAAGAAAAATCTTTCATGACATAAGCAAGATGAAAGAATACATGTCTAAAAAACCCAACACTTAGAAAATACTTGAAGAAATACAAGGAATGGAGGAAAGGAACAACTATCCTTAAGCAGTTACAGAGAGAAATTAAGAAAAGTATAAAAGAGTAAATACAAACCTAGATGAAGAATGAAAACAAAAAATAAGGTGAAAGGAAGCAACACACATCTCTCAATAATAACCTTAAATATTAATGGTCTAAATTCCCCAATCAAAAGACATATACTGGGATAATGGATTAGGAAACAGATTCCATGTATATGCTGTCTAAAAGAAACCCATCTCACCTTCAAGACAGACAGCAACTTAGAGTGAAAGGATGGAAAAAATATTCCAAGCAAATGGTACCAAGAAGCAAACAGGAGTTGCTATTCTTTTTTTTATTTTTTTATTAATTTTTATTTATTTCTGTATGTGTATGAATGTACTGTCTGCATGCAAGTCTGTGCACCCGTGTTGTGCAATGCTGCGGAGGTCAGAAGAGGATCTCAGATTCCCCTAGAACTGGAGTTCTCCTGGAATTGGAGTTTCAGATGGTTCTCGGCCGCCATGTGGGTGCTGGGGATCGAACCCGGGTCCTCTGAAAGAGCGGCCGGCGCTCTTAACCGCTAGGCCATCCCTCCAGCCCCCAGGAGTTGCTATTCTAGTATCAGACAAAATAGACCTCAGAGTCTCAATCAGAAGAGACAAAGAGGTGCATTACATCCTTATCAAAGGAACAATTAACCAGGAAGACTTTACAATCTTAAATGTTTATGCACCAAACTCTGGTGAACCTAACTTTATAAACACTATTCAGCAGGACTTCAAGACACAGATTAATACCAGCACACTAATACTGGGGGACTTCAATACCCCACTGAGTCCCTTGGATAGATCAACTGGACAAAAAATAACAGAGAAACATTGGAATGGAACAATACAATACACCAAATGGACTTTACAGAATATTCTACATAAACCCCAGAGAATATACTTTCTACTCAGCACCTCACTGAACATTCTCCAAAATCAACAGCATACTGAGACACAAAAGAAATCTCAACAAATACAAAAGTATTGAAATTATTTCATGCATTCTTTCAGACCACAGTGCATTTATTGCTTTATGCTCAATATGAACACCAGAATAAGCCCTACTAACTATAAGAACACATGGTGACTAAACAACACCATCCCGAATAATGAATAGGTCAGGGAAGAAATAAAGAATGAAATAAAAGTATTAATGGAACTGAACAAAAAAGAAAATAAAACACAACAAAACCTGTGGGATGCTTTAAAAGCAGTCTTAAGAGGGAAATTTATAGCCCTAAGTGCCCACATTAAAAAAAAAAAAGCAGAAAAGGAACAAATAAATGATCTAACACTGCAGCTAAAAACACTTGAGAGACAACAAATGAACCCTAAAGCCAACAGACAGGAAGAAATGAACAGGGGTGGACTGAAAGATAATGTATGAAATACACAAATCATCAATAAAAGTATTTAAAAAATAAAAATAAAAAAAGAATGGTTAAGATCAAGAAAACAAAAGACACCAAATGCTGGAGAGGTTGTGGGGAAAGGGGAACACTCATCCACTGCTGTCAAACTTGTACAACTACTATGGAAAGCAGTATGGAGAACCTTGAAAAGACTTAAAATGAGTCTACTACCTGACCCAGCCATACCACTTCTGGGTATATACCCAGAAGACTCATCCTACAGAAAAGATACTTGCACATCTCTGATTACTGCAGCTCTCTTTATAATAATGAAGAGCTGGAACCAACCCAAGTGCCCCACAACAAATGAGTGGATAGAGAACATGTGGTATATCTACACATGGAGTTCTATGCCATGCTAAAGAAAGATGACATCATGAACTATGCAGGTAAATGGATGGAACTAGAAGACATTATTCTAAGTGAAGTAACACAGTCCCAGAAAAACAAACAACAAATGGTATCCCTCATTTGTGGATGCCAGCACCAAATACCTAGTAGTAAGGCAAACTGAGCAATATATATATATATATATATATATATATATATATATATCCTGAAAACAACTGTGCCATTATAATGTGAATAACTTAACAAGATATAAAATTAAACTACCACTTATTTTCAGACTTTGTAATTGTGGTATATGGAGGAAGGGTATGTATGCATACTTTAGAGCAATATAAAATTAAAGGGGGAAAATGTGATTTCCTAAATGTGTTTTGGAATTAACATACAGTTTACTTTCAGATGTCATAATTTTGGTATACATCTGAAGAGCACATATGTATATTTTGAACCAATACAAATTGGAGGGAACAAGGACTAGAGCAAAAAGACTGGGTTAATGAACTGACTGAAACAGTAAACTTCAGCCAAAACAATAAACCTCTGCATAGAAAAACATTAAAAAGAATGAAAAAAGTGCAAGACATGTATGGCAAAATGCATGAACTCAGGTGGGGTGGGGGGCATGGAAAGGGGAATGAGTGTAAACTGGACTGAGAAATGTTGTATGAACTGCACAAAACTTCAATAAAAAACCTTACAAAAAGAAATGTGTGGACTATTAAACTGTGAAGGAAATGCTATAGAATAACAATGAATCTTATATTTTAAAGTACTTTCCCTGTCCCTGCTAAATATTTGAACATCCAGTTTGTTCTCTGCATATTCTAGTTACTGAGAACCTAATATACTTTAGAAAAAATTATCAACTCAAAATGCATTAAATGCCAAATATGAGATCTGACATCATAACACTAGTAATGGGGAAAAAGATCAAAGGGAGAAAGTTTCTCAATATTCATATAAAATAACCTCTTGAATATGTCACTAAAATCATGGGCTATAAATGCAAAAGAAAGTCAAATGGGATAATTCAACACAACAATTTCTGCACAAGAAATAAACAATAGTATGGGGCTGGAGAGATGGCTCAGCGGTTAAGAGCTCTGAATGCTCTTGCAGAGAACCCGGGTTTGAGTCCCAGCACCCATATGGTGGCTAAGAACCATCTTTAACTCTAGATCCAGGGGAATCCGACGCCATCTTCTCACCTCTGCAGCATTGCATGACACGGGTTTCAGGCTTAGTCTTCTTTGATCGTTTTTTTCAATGTTGGTGGGTTGCTTGGTTGGTTTTTGTTTTTTTTTTTTTTATCTTCCCAAGGCCACTTGTTCTCTGTCTTCCAGTTGGGATTTGGTGTTTCTAGCATCCTGATTAAGTGGTCTGCAGAACTGTCTTCTGTTCGAGGCCAGGGAGCCAGCTGATTTTGGTTGTGGTGGGGACCAAAGTCATCCCAAAAGGATCTGCGTACTGGTGAAGCAGCAGGCAAAAGCCACGGAAGCAGTTCAGTTTCCTTGGGCTGCTTCCTTCTGTTCTTTGTGGCAGAGGTGTGGGCTCTATGAGAAATCACAGGGAAAACCAACTTCTCAGTGCTGTGTGGAGTCATCCCTTCACGTGATGTCCCGCCTTTCTTGAAGTCATCCCGGTGTTCCTTTGAAAAGAGTCTGTGTTGGCCTTCCTGGGAGGTGGAAAGCATCTTGGGTTGTTCTCCGAGCCTTGTGAAACATTCGAAAGGGCCTTTGTACACAGACTTACAGGTCCTGTACTGGGGCGTGGGCTTTCTAGTTTTGTTCCCTGACAGCCTTTGGTCACTTTGATCCCTAGCTAAGGGATCACTGCCCCAACCTCTGAGATTTGTGTCTTTTAGGCCACTTGGTTACTAGGGGCTCTGGACTGCGTGGCTAGTATTCCATTATGATGAACATGATTGAGTGTACCACAAGCCCCTCCTTCCATTCAGGTCCCCGCGGTATGAGGAAAATGTGCTTTACAGATCACTGGCCTTTTGAAAGACTGCCAGGTTGTTTCTGTCTTGGCCTATAAGTCAAAGAAAAGAATGTTTCTTTCTTTTTTTTTTTTTTTTTTTTTTTTTTTTTTTTTTTTCACG
>VZQC01010130.1:391248-407012 GCA_009823505.1 Rhizomys pruinosus
GAGAGATAGGGGTGAATCATGAGACTACAGGAATATAGTCTGGACTCCTGATTGATCAACATGTCTGTGCATACAAGCTTCTCCAACTGGTCTATGGGAACCTTGGGTTGTTCAAAATTTGGACATAGATACTTGCAAAATGCACCAATTACCTGATTGTATGAAATAATGAGTGACATAAATGCTATCTGCAAACAACTGTGTCATTGTATTGTAGAATCCCTTAAAAAAATAAAAAATAAATAAATTTAAAAAAAAAAGAAAGAAAAGGGGCACAGGTGGACGAGAAGCAACAGTCTACTTTCTCTGGAGCTGTCATTTTGGACTCTTGACAATTCTGGCTGTTTCCTTTCATGGGCTGACAGTTTGTCCAGGAATGACCTTTCAATCCTACTAATGAAGCACAAGCAATTAGATATATAGGTATTTAAACTGTACTAATTGTTATGGTAGGTTACTTTGGTATAGACACAGATGTTTGGATGGTATGTTAATCCATGAATTACGTATTTTCTGTAAAATATGCCAGGGTCTTACTGTGGCCTATAACATCTCCTAACACTAGAGGGTGTAAGCTTGTGGCATCAGCCATGGTTTATTCCTCCAAGAAGAGAGCTAATAGCCAATTAGACTTGGGATATACAGGCATATGGCTGCAACTGCTGCACAGTATTTCCAGGCAGATGAGGTGTAGCTGCTGCTGACAGAGGAGTCTTGCTTGACTCAGGGAGACCTATATTTGCTTTATTGGAATTGCAGCAACAATTTTTTTTTTTACTTTTCATTGTTTCATCATCTAAGGTCTATTTCTGGGAGACAGTTATTATCTCATTAGTAAGTGAAGATTTGCTGTTACCAAATGAAAAGTAGAGTCTTATAAATGGACAGTCACACTTCTCATTGAAGTAAAATGTGATGCTTTTTCAGAATTTCCTTTGCATTATCACTAATATATTTTGAGCCATATTCAAATATTTCTGATGAACAAAATATAAATTCTATGATTCAAATGAAGTTTATTTAATTGGCCTTGCAAATCATTAAATGCAAGTGCAAAATGATCAGCTTAGTTCTTTAAAGTGCTATTTTTAAAGGAACCCGTCAATGTTAAGAAACTTTATTACATAGCTCTTGTGTACTTGTTTCAGAAACATGAAATTCCTGGGATCCATTCTTCCTATGGCATACTAAAATATTTGTACAAGACGACCTATGATTTACCAAAAGGAACTACAAGTTCTTGTTTTCTTTTCTTTTAACACAGTCAACACAAAAATATCTTGAGAAAGCACAGAGGAACCTTCTTGTTTCCTGGTATCTAACCCTGAATATTTGTTTATCCAATTAGAGGGGAAAGTACACCTCAGGCCCCTTTTCTGACTGCATCGTTTTACTCCTTAGAGCCATATCTGATGTAACTGCCAATTTACTCAAAATACTCTTTCAGGCACAATCACTCACCTGAAGCAAGACATGCTCACCTAAGAGTAAAAAATGTTCTTTGGAAGTGACTGTTTTGCCTTCCCATTTATAAAATTTAAAAGAACATTGAAGCAATGTTTTATTTGAAAACGTGTTCTCAACATTAGAGTTAACACACTGAAATATTTATGCGTGAAATAATACAATGTTTTGTTTCTTCAAAACAATATGGAAATATAGAACTATATCATCATTAGCTAATGCCTGTTCAAAGAGGGAACTGTTAATATGGGAATTTATTATATTACTGTACCTACATTTGTCTGTATTAGAAATAATACCTTTTCAAGAGACAATGCCCCATAAGTTCATTTAAGTAACATGTGGCATTTATATTATTTTCGACAAGCACAGCTATGTATCAAAATGTGATAAAGAAGGCCTAGAGAGATGGATCAGCAGTTAAGAGCACTGGCTGCTTTTGCAAAAGACCTGGGTGCAATTCCCAGCACCCACATGGCAGCTAACAACCATCCATAACTCCACATTCAGGGAATCAAACAGCTTATTCTGACCTCTGCAGGCATTGCATGAAATGGGTGCACTTATATTCATGCAGGAAATATATACATAAAATAAAAACAAAATATTTTCCAAAACCAGATATGATATAGAAAAAAGCTTTACTTTAGATGTATTATTCAGGCTATTCCATAAGTGTTCCAAGTCTAAGGAGTTTTACTTATCCTAATGTCTATGTTGGCTAGGCAGTAGGGAACCCAAAAGATCTGACTAGAAAGAAAAGTTTATTGAATTTATAACAAGATGGCAATAAGATAAAAATAATAAGAATACTCTGGAAGTGGTGGTCTCCATTTTAATGAAGTACTTGCTTGATTAGGGTGAGCTTATTTATGTGTGGTTTCCTGGCATCTAATTCATGCCATGTGAAGGAGTGCAGTCAAGACTGGCTGGTATACAGTTTTAGAAGGTTACTGTGAGTTGTTGTGCATGTAATTTGCACTTATATAATCTGTTCCATGTAAATGAAGGCCGAGAAAATAAATGTCATACAAATAAAGGCAGTCTTGGTTGATCCGAGTCAAGCCTTGAGTCAAAGGTTCCAGTGGGGGTGAGGGGTGGGGTGGGTCTTGGAGAGTTGCAACTCTGTGGTGTCAGGTTATAGAATTCTTGGCTAGCAGTTTGGCTGGAGGAGAGGTTTTTCCACTTGGAATTTCTGCAAGGAGCTTGTGAAAATTCCATACTAGAGAGCTGTTATGTTTTCTTGTTTCTTATTAACAGCCTTCTTTCCACAATAACCCAAACAACTTTAAAATAAAATCTAGTTACCACTTCTTCATAATAACTGAGATTTGAGTATTTATACTAGGTTTCTTTTTATGGTATTTTCGAGACAGGGTCTCCCTTTAGTCCTAGCTGGCCTGGAGCTCACTATGTAGACCAGGCTGGCCTTGAACTCACAGAGATCTTCCTGCCTCTGCCTCCCGAGTGCTGGGATCAAAGGCGTGTGCCACCATGTCCAGCTACATTAGTTATTATAGTGTATTTCAGATCTTCTCTGGTAACATTTGACAATATTTAAGTATCACTGGGCGTGGTGGCACACGACTTTAATCCCAACACTCGGGAGGCAGAGGCAGGCAGATATCTGTGAGTTCAAGGCCAGTCTGGTCTACAGAGTGTACTCTAGGCCAGCTGGGAATAAAGGGAGACCCTGTCTCAAAAATACTAAAAAAAATATTTAAGTATCAGTTTAGTTGGACAACCTAACTTAGAGAAGAAATTTTCCACTGTTAACAAAATAATAACAGAACTCTTTGACCTATTATACATATTTGAAAAAAGAGGAAAATAAGTATTTTGGTTTAACACATTTAAGACATGTTTTCCAAAACTGTGGATTAATGATATGAAAAATAATTTGAAATTAACTTCCAAACTTAGCTTTATTTGTGCCAATTCCTTATGTCAATTAGACTTCAAAAGCAGAGGTAAGGCAATGATTTGGCATCCTGCTTACACAATATAGCTTTTCAGATTTTGTTCTCAACCAACCAATGTAATAAATAAGTTATATCCAGTTAAACCATTTCTCAGTTGTACAAAACAAATTTTCACTTAATAGATATCTTGATTTGAAACTTGTTACCAGACATAGAAATACATAGAAAATGAGTTGTGTGCTATCAATTTTATACATAATTAAGGGATTCAACTGATAAAATGTAGAGTACAGCTTCAAATCCTAAACAAATCTTCTATTATCTAAAAATATTACTTTCATCGGGCATGGTGGTACACAGCTTTAATCCCAGGATGTGGGAAGCCTGGGATTAAACCAACTCTTTTTGAGTTGGAAGCCAGCCTGGTCTACATAGTGAGTTCCAGGTCAGCTGGGGATACAGAGAGACCCTGTCTCAAAAACTCAAAAGAAAAACCCCAAATATTATTCCCTTTCCTGAGACAGCAGTGGTCCATGTCAGTAGAGGTGGGTGGGAGGCACATGCTGTCACCCATAGCACCCTATAGAGTTCTTTGCCCTGACCTGCACTCAGTCAGGTAAAGCCAGATCTGAAGCCCCACTGGAGAAAACTTTTAGGACCAGACAGTATGGAGCAGAGTTGGAATTTATTAAAAGATGTTTTGACATAGATGTTAAGCACAGAAGTTAAAATAAAGAAAGGTGTTTGGGAAGAAAATAAGATACACCTAAAAACTTGGGTGTAGGTCTCTCGAAGGAGAGTTACCCTTAAGTGTCTTAGTGGTGGCTTTTGGAGGGTTTTGGGATTTCATTTTTAACGGGTTTCTAAGGGACCCCACCTCCCCTACCTCTATTACCCTTTAGAATAATTGAGATCATAGGGTGACTGTAGAGGTGACTTAGATGGAATTACATTCTGATAAAAAAAAATCACCCAAGTGGCTTTATGGTTGCACAAAGGGTTCAGGACATGTCTTTCTGAAGAGCACAGAGGAGAGAAACTGGTCAGGCAATGTTAAGGCTGGAACTCCCCAAAATAGCAATTCCGGAAATGTCCCTGGTTCACTCAGAGACTCTGTCTTTGTCACAGGCCAGGAATGCAAGAAAGGAGTTCTGTTTCCTGTTTCCTTTTAACTATTCTAATAAATGAGTACCCGTTCCTGGAATCTACACATGAGAATGTGACCAAAACTGAGAGGAGGCACTGGACACCTGATGGGTGAGTCCATTGGAATGATAACTTCCCTTTATCTCACCCCCATTTCTGCCAGTGTCAGAGCTTACACCCTATTTCTTAGGATCCATTCCAACTGTACTTTAGCTCTCCTTTTTTTCCCTAAAGCTGCCACTTGTGACTCTATAAGAAAACTTCTTCTAATACTCACCTCCTGTGGTCTGTGAATTTCATGAAACAAAAAGCCAGAGCCATTGTACCAATGTAGACATTAGCGGAAGTTCTCTGTGACAGTGAGTTTCTGGCACCCTTACTCCTGAGTTAAAGCCTACCTGAGGTGAGATAGAACGCTTCTCCCCATTTCACTCTTACTATAAAAAGAGTTTGGGGTGAGATTTGAAAACAATCACAGATTTACATCTGGGAAGGGAAAAAGCCTCAAGCAAATGTTGTGTTGGGGTTCCTGATTCTCAGATGGGAAGGTGCTTCAAGAAGACTCCGGGTTCAGGGGAATCCTTTACTTTCCAATAGGATCATAACTGTTCCTATCTTTGTTTGATTTTTTATATATTTTAATATTTTTATTTTATGTGTACAAGTGCATTGCCTGCATGTGTGTAAGTGCATTCATGTCATACGATGCCCCTGGAACTGGAACTGGCATTATGGATGGTTGTTAGCCTCAATGTAGGTGCTGGAAATCGAACCCGGGTCCTCTGTAAGAGCAGCCAGGGCTCTTAACAGTTAAGCTATCTCTCCAGCCCTGTTCCTGTCTTTTTATTCTGCCTCATGCAAGAAAAACAAAACAGAGAAAAGTGTATAGTGGTTACTTTTTAAAAAAAATTTTTTATTTATTTCTGTATGTGTATCAATGTACTGTCTGCATGCAGGTCTGTGCACCCGTGTCGTGCAATGCCGCGGAGGTCAGAAGAAGGTCTCAGATTCCCCTGGAGCTGGAGTTCTCCTGGAATTGGAGTTTCAGACGGCTCTAGGCCGCCATGTGGGTGCTGGGGATCGAACCCGGGTCCTCTGTAAGAGCGGTCAGCACTCTTAACCGCTAGGCCATTTCTCCAGCCCTATAGTGGTTACTTTTTGTTAGTGTGATAAAATACCATGAACAAAAGCAACTTATGCAAAAAAGAATTTTAATTAGTACTTACAAATCCTGAGAGAGAGAGAGAGTCTACAATGTTTGTGGAGATGTGACAGCAGGTGGCTGGCTGACCACATTCTTAACCACATGCAGAAAGCAGAGAGAGTAAACAGGATGTGGGGCAAAGTGATGACCTCTCAAAGACCATCCTCAGTGATGTACTTCCTCCAGCAAGCTGCATGGTCTGAAAGTTCCATAACTTCTTCAAATAGTGTCACTGACTGCCATCAAGTGTTCGAATCCTGAGCCATGTGGTCATTTCTCATTCAAATCACCCCAAAAAGTCACCAAAGTCACCCCAAGTCAGTGGCTTTTGAGTTGATTGACTTATTCCCAAGAAGTAGGCAAAGCTTTAAAAGCAGGCTTAATAAGAAAAGTCAGAACCAATCCTGAGAGAGAGGAGTGGTCTTAAGATAGGGTTAGCACAGTGCTATTTTGCCAGTGACCTTTTAAGGTGGGAATTAGATGGAGACTGCCAAAAGACTTCTATACTAAGAATCATCATTGTTAACCATATCACGGGCAGAACCAGTGAGGAGTCAACATACCTTGTGCATGTTTCCTCGACCTAACTGAACTGGCAAACATGTGCTGCACATCCAATAAAGATAGTGGTCACATGCCATGGTCACACTTTTCTACTATCTCCCTTCAACTCATTTCACTAACTTTGAAACTATTGAAACAGTCACGTTATTTGGGATACATGACTAGCTTATAATATACCATTGGATCTCATCCTTACTGCCTGCAGAAAAGCTACTTCCTGTCTCAAAACCACAGACCAGGAGGCTGGAGAGATGGCTCAGGGATTAGAAGCATGGGTTACTCTTGTAGAGGATCAAGGGTTCAGTTCCTGGCACCCACATGGTGGTTAACAATCATCGCCCATCAGCCTCCTCCTTTCCTTCTGAGTCCATGTGCTGCTTTGGTCTCAGCTTCCTGTGCCCGGGTGGGCAGGACAGCTGCCCTGGCCTATGTGTGGGGCTACTGTAGCTGGAGGGTGCTGGGTCTGCCACCAGTTCTGCGGGTGGTACCCTGTTTGGGGTTCTCCAGATCTTTTCACCGGATCCAGATCCCAGCTGGCCCCTTGTGTTATGCTCTGGACCGAGGCCTTTGCTGTGGAAAGGCTGTGTTTCATATGACCCACCTTTCCTAGTGCATGAGAAATAAAGACTATTTAAGTAACAAAAAAACAAAAAACAAAAAAACAAAACAACAACAACAAAAAAAACAATTGTCTGTAACTCCAGTGCCCAGGGATCTAATGTCCCCTTCTGGCCTCTACAGGAATCGCATGACATAGATGTAGTTACATATCCAGGCAACATACCACACATAAAATAAAAATAATACAATATTTTAAAATGTTTACAAAAAGACAGGAACAGTTATGATGCCATTGGAAAGCAAAGGAGTCCCTCACCTCAGAATCTTGTTGAAGCATCTTGCCATCTAAGAATCAGGAACCCCAACACAACTGAAATGCTATCTAAGCCCCATACGTGTTAGTTGCATCACTTTCCTCAGGTCACGTGTCACACAATTCTCAAGGCTTACAGATGTATAGAAATTACATCCTAAAAAAAAAAAAAAAGAAAGAAATTACATCCTAGCGAAATAAATCATGCAAGGGTGCCTGATTTGCTCTAAGATTAACAATTGAGCCATAAAGTAACAACCTCAAAGAGGGAGGAACCCAGGAAAGAGGCCCCCTTTGCCAAAGAGTCTGCAACCATCTATGTTTCTTTCAAGGCCTGAGAATTGTGTTTCTTTACCTAGGACAGAGGCCCTCCACCACAGTTCACCTATACAAGTAGATGCCCCATCTTGACAATAAACATGCCTGAACATGTGATCCCTATAGTCAACAAGTATTTCTCAAAGTCCCCTGCCATGCTCTGGAACTCCCCCAGTCCCTGGGAGCAAGCTCAGGGAAGGCCATGTTCTGCCTCCAAACTACCTCTCTAATACTGTTGATCACAATTCCCCAAGAGGAAGAATGGAGAATTCACTCCCAAACTTTCACAAACACTGACAGTTCTGGGAGCTCTTGCAGAGGGCTCAGTTTCAATTCCCAACACCCACATGGTGACTAATAACCATCTGTAACTCCAGTTCCAGAGAAATCCAAACCCTCTTCTGAACTCCAAGGGCAGTGCACAACATGGGTGCACTTACATAAGAGATAAACCAGAAATTCAAATTGTGTGGAAGAGTTGTGGTGGCTGATACATATGAAAGCAGTGAATATCAGACGTTTGGCCTGTGATGCCATTTGTGACTCTTTCAGGAAGTGGACCCAAGACATTCAGCATCTTTCACACATTTAATTAGTAATTTAATTCTTTTTTTTTTCACTGTTCATGGCCTTTCATCATTTATATGCTAGAGAATCCACCTTGACGCCATGCCCCTTAGAGGGCCTCCCCAAGCACAGGGTTGAACTTGAACCTGTGGGCACTCAACTTTCTCATGTGAAAAAACAGAAGACTATGGGGGCCCATCCCATCTATATGTCCAATGCAAGGATTCTGGGGAGACAAACAAGAACTGAGACAAGTTACAATGGCACTGAGTTCCCTAAGTAGGTGGGACTCAAATGGCCGGACTTGGCTGAAAGCGTCAAAGTCTCCAATACTAGGGTCTTGCTCAGGGAAGGATCCCATTTGTGAAATAAATTGTTACTAAAATTGCTGCTCTCAGAACAGGCACTCAAGACTGAGTGGAGAAATCAGAAGATCTTTATTCCTGTCTGCAACAAACTCGGGGGAGTTATCTTTAAAGCCTTGGCACCCAGCCACTGTTTGACCAGAAAATTTACAGGCAGTTCAGTGTCATTCCAGGCTCATTGTGTCATTGCAGGATTCAAATTATTGTCTACATAACTGTGGACTGGGCACAAGGGTCTCTAACTTACTTGTTAAGAGAGAATATGGTGGATAGAATTTGAAGCAGAAGGTGTGTTTAGAGAACCAGAAGAAAATATTAGACAAACATCTGTCTCCTTAAGACAAGGTTCTCATGGTTTTATTTCCTAACCAGTTCTGAGTTTCTTCATCTCAAGATTAAGGTCCTATCCTTATGATATTTAAATTTAGTTGCATCCTAAAGTTTCCATCTCCAAATGCATACACTATGTGAAGAAAGCTTCAACACAGGAATTCTAGGTATATAAATATTAGGTTTATAATGTTCTGTCTCTGACCTTCCAAAATTCTTATCTATTCCTATGTTTTTAAGTCTCACTATAGACAGGCTGACCTCAAAGTGACTATATAGAACAGAGTGGCCATTAACTCATGATTCATATTTAACCCAAAGCCAAAGGCCTGAGAACTAGAGGCTCCAAGGTTCATGGACAGGAGAAGATAGTTTTCCCTGGCAAGGAGAGAAAAATTTCCCTGGCAAGGAGAGAAAAAAAGTTTCTTTATGTTTCCACCTTTTTATTCTATCCTTTAAAAACTGAAGTTTCCAGAAAAAGAGGATGGCTCTCCTTTAACTGGCTGATGCAAAACTAATATTTTCCATAAACATCCTCATATGCTTACACCCAAATAATTCTAATAACCGTATGGATAGCCCTTAGAATAGTCCAATTGTCACCTGTGTTCAACTACCATATAGTTCAGCAGCCCTCAAAATCTTAACTTAGGGGCTGGAGAGATGGCTTAGAGGTTAAGAGCACTGGATGCTCTGGCAGAGAATGTGGGTTTGAATCCTTGCACCCACATGATGGCTAACCAGTGTCATAACTCCAGTTCCAGGGTATCTGCCACTTGCTTCTGACCTCTGTAGGCATTGTAGGACACTGGTGCACTTTCATGCTTACAGGCAATACACTCATACATATGAAATAAAACAATAAATAATGAAACCTTAATTTATTCTACCACCAACTATAAAGTCTAAAGTCTGAATTATCATAGGTGAGAATTCATATGTGTCTGAAATTCAAGATATGATTCATTCACTGGCAATATTCCTTCGTAGCTATAAATGTGTGGAATCAGACAAGTTGTATCATTTGTTGGTTATTCTTGATTACCAGCTTGATGGGATTTAGAGTTGCCTAGGAGACAAAACCTCTACACAAGTATGTACATTTCTAAGTTGGATTCATTGATGTTGGAAGACCCAACTTAAATGTGGCAGATAGCATCCCATAAGGTGGGATCCTAGACTGAATAAAAATAAGAAAGTGAGATGAGTACTGGCATTCATGTTTTTCTGCTTCCTGATTTTCAGTGCACAGTGACCAGCTTGAATCAGAATATATAATTCTGGTACCTAGGACCAAAGAACCAACGGCATAGATAAGGATTTCCCGTTTTTTTAAATAATTTTTATGTGGATGAATGCACTGTCTGCATGTAGGTTTGTGCACCCATGTTGTGCAATGCCGCAGAGGTCAGAAGAGGGTGTCAGATTCCCCTGGAACTGGAGTTGAAGATGGTTCTCAGCCACCATGTGGGTGCTGGGGATCGAACCCAGGTCCTCTGCAAGAGCAGTCTGCACTCTTAACTGCTAGGCCATCTCTCCAGCCCCTCCCCTTCTTAATTAATTAATTAATTAATTAATATTTTAATGTGTATGAGTGTATTGTCTGCATGTAGGTTGGCACACTCGTGTCTTGCAATGCCATGGAGGTCAGAAGAGGGCGTCGGATTCCCTTGGAACTGGAGTTAAAGATGGTTCTTAGCCACCATGTGGGTGCTGTGAATTGAACCTGGGTCCTCTGCAAGAGCAGTTGGCACTCTTAACCACTGAGCCATCTCTCCAGCCCTGAGTATTTCCCCTTCTAAGTATGTGGGATGACATGGTTAGTCAATTTGAAAGACAGTGGCAAGATAAGGAAGGGAAATATTTTCCTAAAACCATAAATATCATGAAGGTGGGTAGAAGTGAGTTCAATATGCTAAAAGCCATGATGACTGTAAAGGTTTGGAAAATTCATACGGTATCTACACTGTGCCAAGCACTCTTTCCATATGATTTACATGCATCAACTCATGTAGTCACAATGATAAACTGGGGTTGATGCTGAATTATCCTTAGATTATATATAAGTAGAAGCAAAGAGATTAAAGAGCATACCCAATTTTTCTTAAGTAAGTGGGTAATGTGAGAGTTAATCCAAGACAAGTTACGGAAAAGAAATCAATGCTCCTTGGGACTGGGGAGATGGCTCAGTGGTTTAGAGCACTGAATACTCTTGCAGAGGCCCTGAGTTCAAATCCAAGCACCTACGTGGTGACTAACAACTGTCCATCCATTCCAGGGGATCTTATACCCTCTTCTCATCTCTGCAGGCATTGCACGACATGGGTGCACTTATATACATGCAGGCAATACAGTCATACACATAAAATAATAAATAAAATATTTCTTTAAAAAAGCAATGCTCCGGGGGCTGGAGAGATGGCCTAGAGCTTAAGAGCACTGACTGCTCTTGCAGAGGACCCAGGTTCGATCCCCAGCACCCACATGGCGGCTGAGAACCATCTTTAACTCCAGTTCCAGGGGAATCCGACGCTCTCTTCTGACCTCCGCGGCATTGCGCAATACGGGTGCACAGACCTACATGTAGACGGTACACTCATACACATAAAAAATAAATAAATTAAAAAAAAAAAAACAATGCTCCAAATCTCTCTAAAACAGAAAACTGAGAAGAATTTTAATTTGGAGTTTGAAACACCCAGAAACTAGTTGCTTCCTCTATGCTTTTCTATATCTAGAAGGCAATAACGAATGGACTTTGTTTTTCTATAAAGACTCTCTAGCAAAAATCTGATAATAAATGCAAGGAGAAAATTAAGGAGGACTGAGAAGTGTAAGGAGACAATGGCATTTTGTACAAAGTGAATTCATAATGTCATTGTCACAATTATTAAGAATATATCAACATACAGTCATGGTAAAATGTGAAAGATAATTGCACCATAGCTTAAAGTGTATAGACTTTAATAAAATTTCAAAACAATCTGTTACCTTTATTAATAAGAAAGCAATTCATGAATCTTTGAGTTCAAATTTTATCTGTAAAACTTGATTTTAATTTTTGAAGTTCACAGGAGAAACAAAATATTTTGTTTATTTTTGCACAGGCAAGGACATAATGAGTCAATTTCATGAAGATACATTTAGTGTAGACTGAATGGAGAATGAGCTTAAAGAGTAACGGTTGCACAATTTCTTTGTGGAAACATTCCCCTCCCCTTACTGGAAACTAATGTCTTTCTATCTACTATAATTAAGAATAAAAAGAAAGCACTTCCCCCACAATCAGAGGAGAAACAAGAGGCCACTCTGAGCCCTGCATAAATAAGCTGGTTTCAAGATGTCCTTGAAGCAGACATAGGGGCACCAGTGCACAAGAACGTGATGGTCAAGGTGGGAGGAGCAGCTCTCCGGGTATAGTGTATGTGAGCACCCCTGAAATACCAGCTTCCGGCCGAGATGGAGCCCGTGAACCCAGCACTCAAGACGCTGAGATGGAGCCTGGGATCCCAGCACTCAAGACACTGAGATGGAGCCTGGGATCCCAGCATTCAAGACGCTGAGATGGAGCTGGTGATCCCAGAACTTTTGGAGCCTTGTGATCTCAGCACTCAAGACGCTGAAATGGAGCTGGTGATCCCAGAACTTTTTGGAGAAAAAAAAAATTAAAGGGAACAACAACAACAAAAAGACTTGCTTAAAGAACTTACCCAAACCAGTAAAATTCTGCATCAAAAAAGTTTTAAAAAACCAAAAACAAAAACAAGACTTGAGAAAAAGATACAGGACAGGACTTAACATGTAAGGCAGAATGCATGAGTTGGGGGGGGGGGGCGCATGGATGGGAGGAAGAGCACAAACTTGAATAAGAAATATTGTNATCTAAAAAAAAAGAAATACCAGCTTCCCTTGGTTTGGAACTGGCATTGTCGACTCACTATACATTCCTTCTGGTGAACTTGTCCAGACCTATGACTTCAATAGTATCTACAAGAGGAATCTGACAATCTACCTGGTCTCCTGCAGGTAGCAGAGGATTTATTCATTTTTAAGGCCTCCTGTAGTACAGCATTTCCATTTTAATGTATAATACGAGTATCAAATTTTACACAGTATGCTTTCCTCGTGACCTTAAGTGTAGGCCCCCATTACAGTATTCTTGGGTTAATGACCATGCCAGGTGCTCAGGGTCCATTCCTAGAACTGAAATTATTCCCCCAATTCCCATTTATTAGTCCCCATCTGAAAATAAATCTTGTTGACTTGTCCAAAATCCACCTAGAAAATGCCTCCTTATCTTCATTTCCTCAGCCACCACTGCAGTTTAATCAATACTAGTTTCTTCCCTGGATCACGTATAATGACTCTCTGTTGCTCAGTCTTGGTAGATAAATGATGAAGACCTCTCATGAATATGGGCAGCACCATCAAATAGGCTGGGACACTAGGTGAAACTAAAACCCAAATAAAGGAGCAACTAACAGGTCTGCACAAATTAGGTTCTTCCTGAGTGGGACTATTTTGTGCTGCTGCCGTGGACTGTGGACTTCTGGGTTCTGAACACCTGTCTTTGAATTTTGATTTTCAATAGTGGGCCCTCTAGACTTTCAGCCTTGGGTGAGGCCTGCTTTATTGGTCTGTGTCTTCAGGTTCTTAGCTTCTTGGGCTAAGGGGCCACTGCCATTCCCAGGTCTCCAGTCTACGTAGTGTTATTTTAGGAATATCCTGTCTCAGATTCTGTATGCAAATCTCTTGAATCCCCTGTATTACCATATTACTCCTATTTTGTCTTTCAGTTTTAACACACTGTCTACATTATTCAAAGAAAATAAAACATTTATTACTATACATTCAATATAAAAAATACAATTTCCACCCATGGCCTCATGTTTTACAGTAATTTCAGAGATACTGTGGGAGTTTGGTGTAGGGGCACTTAGAAATAGAGGTATTATATATGCCCTCCCCAGTGTCCACAGTAAGTCACCCTATGGATATGCAGAAGGCAAGCGAATGCTCACTTCCATTATCTCTGGTGTCTAATATGACCTGGTCAAACAAATTCTCTGTCATACTCTCTTCTTGTTTTCTAAGATCAAAAACATTAATATTTAAAATATTTATTAAGTAAAAGTCTTCAAGCAAAGCTTAATGTCTCTTTTTATAATTTGTGGGGATGGAACTGAGTCACAAACCAGGCAAGTTCTCTATCCCTGAGTTGCACACATATTTTTAAACCCTGACTAACTTCATTTCTTTAATTTCTGTCCCCTGGCATCATGTGCTTACACATAAAACTGGGGTCTAGACATCTATCATATCACAACTGCCATGCTCACATGGATTCTAGGAGAAGGCAATTTTTGGTGTTTCCTAAATTGCCTTTTCTCCAAATCCCAACTTCAACAGGATGCAGAATGGGTACTTGCAAAAGGATCTGCCTTCATTTTTAAATGTGAAAGTTTTGCATACATAAGTCAAGTGGACCCGTTCATTTTGCCTAGAAAAAAAATCATTTTCTTGGAAACAATGGCTAACGGTAAAACATACTGAACACATAGGAAGTGCAGTGCAGACACTCCTTTTGGTTACCGGGGAAAAACTTCATCAGAGTGGAGACAGTCCCAGCTCAGTTCTCGTTGATATTGGCCTGCCTCTGTGAGCCCATCAATGATTGAGGTACTTTGCCATGGCATTTTTTCTGGAGCCCACATTTTATTCAGGTTAGTCAGATAACAGCCCATATCCTTGAGGACCCCAATCTGCTAGTGTAAATGGTGGTACTTCAGCAATCTGAACTGGTGGGTATTGCTTTTTTTTTTTCTGTACCAAATGGTGTACATATAGGATGCTCTGGGTGAAGAGCCGCCTCCAAGAAAAAGGCACACTCCTCATCCATGGCCTGGAGGCTTCCAAACCAGTGGTGGAGTGCTGATCTAAGACACTGTTGGGAGAAATGATGCTTCCAAGCTGGTTCTTCAGGAACGGGAACAGTTGGGAAGGAACTTTCTACGTGTGTGACTTTTCAACAAGTACTTGAATTGCTCCAGGGCTGTATCTTAACAATTACAGTAGAAGACTATGGACATACATAGTCTACCGGATCTGGTATTGAGAGTGGCCTTCTAGTTGGAATGGTAATTTAGTCATACTTGTGAGGGGGGTAGCAGATACAGTGATCAAGGCAGGCTAAGGGAGCTTGGCTATATGGATAGGGGAGTAGCTAGGGTAGATCCCTGGAAATAACAGCAGAAGGGACAAGCAGATAGCTGTAGAGGGTAGTTTTCTGGATGAGGTGAGAGTGAAGAGAATATAAGGTGACACCAGAAATGGTCAATGGTGGCTGACTGGCCTACTGAGAGTCAACAGTTGTATGTCATGGGGTAGGACATGCCTGCTGATTTCCATAGAAACTTAGAAGTAGTTCTGCACTGACTGTTTGACCTACATCGTAGTTTAAAACATGAATCGGCTACAATCTCAAAGGACATTGCTTCTACAAGGGACTGAAAGCCTGAACCCGGCCACCCAAAGCATTGAACGTCCTCATCGGATTGCCACAGAAACTGACCAGATTGGTTCAGAAATCACAGAAGAGCTGGGGGAGCAACGAGACCAGCTGGAACGTACCAAGAGTAGACTGGTAAACACAAATGAGAACTTGAGCAAAAGTCGAAAGATACTCCACTCAATGTCCCGAAAAGTGACAACCAACGAGCTGCTGCTTTCCATGGTCGTCTTACTGGAGCTAGCCATCCTGGTTGGTCTGGTGTATTACAAATTCTTTCAAAGCCATTGAACTTCCTGTAGGGAAGTTATTGTGGACCAGAATCTTGACTCTGAGAATGAGTGGTATTAGGGGTATTAAACTGCTGCTGTGGGCTAACAGTTCAAAAATGCATTGTGTAGCCAGACCATGGGAGTGAGGGAACAAGACCAGTATGATATACCAAGGTAATAAATGCTGTTTTGTGACTTCTTCAAATTTACATAGTATTATAGCATATTAA
>VZQC01010130.1:407375-429922 GCA_009823505.1 Rhizomys pruinosus
TTTTTTTTTTTTTTTTTGGTCTTTTCGAGACAGGGTCTCCCTGTAGCCCCAGCTGGCCTAGAACTCGCTCTGTAGACCAGGCTGGCCTTGAACTTGCAAGGATCTGCCTGCCTCTGCCTCCCAAGTGCTAGGATTAAAGACACGCCCGGCTTATCAGGATGCTTTTTATAAAATGGTTTGTTTGAATATGGTTTAAATGCTGCTTTATTAAATGTCATGCTGTTGTGGTGTCCTTAGCTACATTTAGTATGAAAAAGCTTTATTTGAATGGCAGCTCTCTTCAATGACTTCCATTTTTATTCTAATGAGCACTCTGAGCAAGGTCTCAGGGGTAAACATAAGGCCTGAGCTTCATTACCAATCCATGTGACTCTGTTGATTTTGACTTACATAATATCTTAAAACATTGCTCAAGAATATAATGCAGTGGTTTGAGTAAGAAGTATCCCCAAGGGGCTAGAGAGATGGCTCAGTGGTTAAGAGCACTGGTTATTCTTCCAGAAGACCCAGGTTTTTCATGCTGAGAACACCCTGAAGTTTTTACCAGATGATCCCTGATTTCTTTACAGAGATATTCCGTAAGTCCATAAGAAAACAGAAATATAATCATTTTACCAAACTAAAAGAATATACTTAATAAGAGTTTATGCAGAATTTTTATTGCCTAACCATAATATGATTAACATATGACAGAAAAAAACATCTTGGGTTTAAAAATAGCTTTATTTAGATTACCTCAAACACAGAAACATAAGAAAACCCTATCTAGTATAAACATAAAAATAGTTAAATACCATAATTTAATGTAAACCAAGCATTCAAAATTTTGAAATATTATAATAAAATACATGCTATTTACACAGAAGCAAGATAAAGCTACCTGTAGAGTTACTGGATCAGATCATCAAACTTGAAGAAGTTTGATTTATCAATGCAACAAACACAGAAAAAGAAATCATAAATTTACTTTAAATATACACAATTTATTAGACAGAGCAGGGAAGCAAAAAGTGCCAGTTCAAGGATTCTAGACACAATCACTACACGTGGAGGTTTGTAAATCATTCCACTGGAAGAATAATGAGCAGATTCTTTTATTTAAATACAAACTGGTTATTTGGATTTAGTTTCTGCTTAGAAAGCTATTAAGTACATTCTGCAAAAATAAATCTTTATTAAAAAAGATCAAAGGTGAATGCATTATCAATCAGATAAGAAAGGCAAAAGCATAAAAATATATATTATTCCAGATAAGCCCCTTAAATATAATAAATGTTAAGAAACTCAGTTTATAAAAGCAGAAGGAATAGCAAAAGGGATTTGAAAAATATGAAAACTATATTCAAACAAAATAAACAAATAAATGTAAGATAATGTTTCCTGAAGTATTTTGTTTACTCTCATATTATCATGGAAAAGCTGCCATGAAATCTATGGTGATGCATCTATTCTATGGAGTAGCCTTTTCTTTAACCAACAATCTAAAAAGGTGTCATTATTGATCAGAATAAACATTTGGCTTTTGTTTCAAGAACTGTTATTCATTCCTAGACTGCAAATCAGGTATCTCTAGAAGGGAACATTAAGCCCAATATTCAGGACTTTCTAACTGAAAATAAAGTGGTAAGACTAGATAGCTAGTGGAAGGATGTCTTCTTTCTTTGTCTAATCTTGTAGCTCTCAAATTTTTGGTCTTTGGACTCTCTTCCTTTGCCTTCTTAAAATTTTGGGGAGGGGGATCTTGATACCAAAGAGCTTTTGTTTATAAAATTTGTATATGTCCATATTTATCACATTAGAAATGAGCTGAAACATTAAAGTACTGATTCACCTTAAAAAAACATTGTATGTCAATATCAATAAACACTATTTTTATGAAAAATAGCAATATTTTCTAAAATAGAAAAAAAAAGATGTGTGAGAAGACTGCTTTGTTTTCCATCTCAATACTGTCTTGAGAAACTTAGAGTAAAAAGACAATGTCTTCTAATATGATGAAAATAACTTGACTTCACAGATCTGCTGAAAGTCTTAAGGGACTCCAGGGGTCTATGGTCCATACTTTAAAATTTTCTGGTCTCATCTAAAGTCTGCTATTAGGGACAAGAAATTCTGAACCAAAGGAGCCTTAGTTTTCAGTAAAAACACCTCATAAATCTTTATGTTTGCTGGATCAAGTACTCCCACCTCCTCAAATATTTTGAAACTAAAGATCTTTGTGTATTCTTGACAAAACTGAAAGCAACAGTCATTTCTGAGACCATTATCAAGATATAATCTTTGTTGTCTATGAAACCTCTGAGATCTATTAACTAACTCATACAATTTAGTTTGATTTCCAACATTTCTTCACCCAGTCTGTGTTGCATGGACAAACATATTTAAATTGGCATAGGTTTGGTACAGTCCAGAACATGTCAGGAATAGGTAACAGCATACACATTCAGATTAGGAATGTGTTTGCTATTTGTGGAGTAGCCTGTTCTATTTCTCATTATGTGATAACTTTGATCAATTTTAGGGAAAAAGATGGAGAAATTTCCCCATGAAGTGCAATAATATTAGGATCTCACACTTGAATAATTCTTCATATTGTACAAATTATTTGTACACACATGATTTCATTTGACATTTTTCTTCTTTCTGAGCTAGTTTATTTTGGCAGTTCATTCACAGTCTGTTCTGTCTGCTCCAAGGGAGAAGGAAAACTGTTTCAGTCAAACATAAAATGAAATAGCCACAATAGTGAGATCTATGTGGAACTATAACTAGATTGATTGAGTATATACCTACAGCAGCAGATCCTTTGTAATCTTCCATCAACTGAACAATACAAAAGTCACAGTTTATAACTGAATTGAAAATTGTGTCCTAATAATCTTGAGGAAAAGATTTCAGCCTGTACGAAACATTAAGAAAATGATTCCAAATTTGGTTTTAACTAAATTCCTCAGTGCATGAATAGTCTGTGGTGCAAAAAGAAAATAAACATTAGTGCAATAGGCTATGAAATAGCAAGAAGAAAATAATTGTTTCTTCCCCAACTGAGCAAAGGAGTAATCAGTATCTCTTCCCTGTCATTAGCGAACATATCCAATATAGCAATTATTTTACTGCCTGAAAATCCTTCCAACCTGGATATTAATGCAAATGCTATGAGAGATTAAAAAATGCCAACTTTTGGGGCTGGAGAGATGGCCTAGCAGTTAAGAGCACTGACTGCTCTTGCAGAGGACCCGGGTTCGATCCCCAGCACCCACATGGCGGCTAAGAATCGTCTTTGACTCCAGTTCCGGGGGAATCCGAGACCCTCTTCTGACCTCCGTGGCATTGCATGACACGGGTGCACAAACCTGCATGCAGACAGTACATTCATACACATTAAAAAAAAAAGTAAATAAAAAAATTTTTAAAAATGCCAACTTTGAAGAGGGAGATGGTAGTCAGCCAAGAAGAAAAACCTTAGTAGAATGTGAGCTGAACATCGAAAATGACCAATGATTTTCGTGTTATATACTGTAATCAATTTATCATTCTCTATATGTACATCATTTCTCTCTCTCTCTCTCTCTCTCTCTCTCTCTCTCTCTCTCTCTCTCTCTCCCTCCCTCCCTTCCTCCCCCTCTATCTGAGATGTCTTTAAAATTGTGAATAACTCCATGCGTTTTTTTCTTTCAAGGAAAAAGAAAAAAATAAGAGATTAACAAACACCTGTAATAATTAGAAAACATGTAGGTTGCTGGCTATCTAGCATATAAACTGTAGGTGTCTCTCCCTATTTTTTCCAATTTTGGTATGTAATGATGCCTTTACGGAGGGTTTGGTAGAGGTTGATTTTGAGAGTTACACACATACTGAATGACGCACACGTGGCTGGCTATACACATATACATACACATTCATATATGTATGTAAATGTGTATGTGTGTATGTCATCATGGCACATAAAGACCTCCACTTGCATGTCCTTCACATACTTCTTGGAAAAATGAGCATGGACAATGATTTTATAATAAGAAATAAAACTAAAGATAAATCAAACCAGTAAATGTGAAGTGGTATGTGGTAAATAAGTCAATGCACATTTATGTAGTGGTAAAGTGCTAGAAAGATCTTCCATTAGTATTTTAAAAATGATTAGAATAAAAAGAAGCTTGCATCTTCATTTGATCGTGGTGACTACGGGCACCATAGCAATGGCACTGGCTGAGCTAGAGTTCACTATATCTTCATATTCTGGTGGTGGGTCTAAATGAGGTTCTGTTTCACTCCTCTGCAGGTTCACTTGACCAGTGGCTTCCTCATAGGTCGGTGGTGGATCACAGTTGGACAGGCGAGTGCAGATAGAATCTGAGCGCCCAACTACATATTCTAAAAAGCCTGGAGACAATCCACTGTTATCAAAGACTTCATCTGGTGGAGGAGGTGGATTCATGATATTAAGATGCTGAGGGAAAGGAATGTGGCCTTCAGTCACCGTCTGTCTACGGGTTTTGTTTCTTAGAAAGCATCTCCAGATTAAGAAAATGACAAGGAGAATAATGAAGAGGCCAAAGATTAATGGAAAAGTAAGGTAAAATTGAAACCAATCACTTCCTCTGCTGGTCTCGCCTTGCTGTGCCTTTGTGTAGGTGCTCCAAAACTCCTTCTGAAAACACAAAGCAAATTAAACAGAAAATCAGTATGATCAAACCATGAGAAATATGAACAAACATCTGTGTTGAAATGTACATGGACAAAAGACTAAAATCAGATTTGTTGGTTTAAATGATGTTTAATCTGTATTTTCCAGGCCAATAAATTACACAAAAGATCCTCATTTTAAGGTGGTGTTATGCCCCTCAAACCAATTATTAATTGAAAATATCACTAATTTTATGCATTTAATAAATAGAACTTTTAAAAAATTTTTTATTTATTTTTGTATGTGTATGAATGTACTGTCTGCATGTAGGTCTGTGCACCCATGTCGTACAATGCTGCAGAGGTCAGAAGAGGGTCTCGGACTCCCCTGGAACTGGAGTTCTCCTGGAACTGGAGCTACAGATGGTTCTCAGCCGACATGTGGGTGCTGGTATTGAACCCAGGTCCTCTGCAAGAGCAGTCGGTGCTCTTAACCGCTAGGCTATCTCTCCAGCCCCATAAATAGAACCATTAAGCATAACTTATAGCCCTGTATACCAGTTTCTGGTATTTCCCCTTGTGGCTGCATGCCTGAGTAGGAGGTAAACAGGAACTACAGCTCTTTGATGCTGACCAGCACCCATAAAGAATGTCATACTGTATAATGCTAGAAAAGGAAAAGATAAAAATGTCAAAAATTGAACTCTGATATCTAGTGAATGCATATCACTTCTACAACACTGCCAGAAGTGAAAGCACCATTAGTCAGGGATTATCTGTACAACACTGTGCTCATTCTAGGTGTTCCCTAAAATAGTCAGAACATAAGATTTTCTCTTGAGACTTGGAGTTATTTATGTTTTCAGCCATGACAATTTAGACTGAAAATTAGGGGTTTTAGGGCAAAGGCTCACTGGCCAAAGTGCTTGTAGCATAAGTACCTATGTTCAATCCCTAGGACACCTGCACACATTAAATGCATACACATACACAACATGCACAAACAGTACATGTACTCATTATACACACACACACACACACAAAAAAAAAAAAATAAAAGACAATTAAGAGCTAGGAGTTTTCTTCTTTTTAGATAATAACAAATAATTTGCTCTTACTGTTACGTTTGAGTTCCTGGCTTGCCTTCATATAGGCTGGAAAAGTCCCAGCTTGCCCCAAGCATTACCCCAGTGTTCCCCTCCCCTTGCACTGGAAGAGCCAGAATAAAAAAAGTGGCTGGAAACTCTGGTCCACTCTGGAGAAATCACATAGTCCACTCAAGTATCCTCCCCAAGGGTCCAGTTTTATAACCTTACTTGGGCATCAGTCCAGCTCTCTGACAACCCATCATCCCTCTGTCCCCAGAGACCTATATAATTCCCCTGCCCCAGTCCAAGGACATGACTTCCAAGGCTCCTGCACCTTGGGACCTTGCAATGGGAACCCCACCCCCATTAAAACCTGCCTCTGTTGGAATTTAATTTGGTTTGATCTGGCCTCTCTGCCTTGTTGAAACCTTTCACTTGCAAATGGAGGAAATCTTCACCAGTGATTCATCTGACAGAGCATTAACTTCAAGAATATATAGATTACTCAAAAAACAAAGAAGAAAACAAATGACCTACTCAAAAGACGGAGTAAAGGGCTGAACAGTGACTTCACCAGTGAGGCAAGATGGTTGAGAAACATCTTAAAAAGTGCTCAACATCATTAATAATTAAGGAAATGCAAATTAAAACCACTCTCAGATATCATCTCACTCTGATACAACTGGCTAAGATTAAGAACACAAAAGACACCAAATTCTGGAGAGGTTGTGGGGATTCCCACTGCTGGTGGGAATGTAAACTCATAACAACCACTATGGAAAGCAGTGTGGAGAACCCTTAAAAGACTTGAAATGAGCCTACCACCTGACCCAGGCATACCACTCCTGGGTATAAACCCACAAGACTCATCCTACCAGAAAGATACATGCACATCCTTGTTTATTGCAGCTCTCTTCACAATAGTGAAGAGCTGGAACCAACCCAAATGCCCCTCAACTGATGAGTGGATGACAAAAATGTGGTACATCTACACAATGGAGTACTACTCAGCGGTAAAGAAAGATGACATCATGATCTTTGCAAGTAAATGGATGGAACTCGAAGCCATTATGCTAAGTAAAGTAACAGCCCCAGAAAAACAAGAGGTGAATGGTCTTCCTCATTTGTGGATGCTAACACCAAATTCCCAGATGAAGGGCAAGCTGAACAACATTATTGTTATATTTCTGTTTATCTGAAAGCAACTATTTTGTTACAATGTAAATCTCTTAATGGGCTCTAGAATCGATCCACCTTCAGACTCTGTAATTACTGTATATGAGTGGAAAGTATGTATTCATATTTTCGAGTAATATAAAATTAAAGGAGGGAAATGTGAATTCCTAAACATAAAAAAAAGATGGAGTGAAAGATGCAGGACATTTATGGCAGAATGCATGATCTGGGGTGGGGTGGGTGGAAGGGAAAGGGGAATATGTCTAAACTGAACTAAGAAATGATGTCTGAAATACACAAAACATCAATAAAAGTATTATAAAAAACAAATGTAAATCAAGACTCTGAACATGTGACTCATGTCACTTTTAGAGCACTTGCAATATCCATAAGCATATACCTATGTAGGTGTAGACTGTCACACTCCATATCCAAGTTTGAGCTCTCATATGATCCACATCATAATTAATAGTGCAGGCTAGCTAAGGCTTTTGTAGGCTTTTGGGGTACATTCATCAGGTGAATACTTTGTTTTCTAATGACTGGGGGACTCTTCCAATAGATATTCCTCCTCAACTCCCATTCCACGTTCAAAGCTTCATACACAGATGTTGACTAAAGATCAAACTTAAATATTATTTTCATGAGAGACTTCAGGATGGAATAGAAGTCATGTCACTATACTTTGGAACCTGGACTTTAATTTCAAATGACCAGTGGTCTATTATTTGAAGTTTTAAATTTTTGTGGGGTTACTATTTAGAAGATACAAAGGAAACTTCATGTAATTTTTAGTTACCATATTTTGGCATGTTACTCCTCTGAACCATAATTTATTCATTTGTAAAATGGTGTAACATGAATAAGACTTATAGGTTATCTGAACATTAAATAGGATAGTATATACAGCATATCTAATTAAGACTCTGGCGTATAAACCCTCAATAAATAGCAATGATTATAACTAACATTTGTATATTATACTTAAACCTTTGCTTCAAAATCACTGATTAATGTATTCCACACCCTGACACCAAGAGTACTCTTAGTATTACTGAATCCTTCCCTTCTCTCAATTCCTTTCTTTCTCCCTCCCTTCCTCTCTTTTTCTTCCTTTATTTCTTCCTACCTTTCTTTTCCTTCCTTCCTTCCTTCCTTCCTTCCTTCCTTCCTTCCTTCCTTCCTTCCTTCCTTCCTTCTTTCCTTTCCACATGATTTATTTGTTTTGGTCACTGAGAAAAAAATTATAATAAAAACAATTTAAATAAAAAAGTGATTTTGGGCATGGAGAGATGGCCTAGCGGTTAAGAGTGCCGACTGCTCTTGCAGAGGACCCAGGTTCAATCCCCAGCACCCACATGGCGGCTGAGAACCATCTGTAACTCCAATTCCAGGAGAACTCCAATTCCAGGGGAATCCGACGCCCTCTTCTGACCCCCGTGGCATTGCACAACGTGGGTGCACAGACCTGCATGCCGACAGTACATTCATGCACATAGAAAATAAAAAAAAAATTTTTTTTAATTAAAAAAAAGTGCTTTCTTTTGGTTTGTGGTTTCAGAAGCTTCAGTGCATGGTCACAAGCTGCATTACTTCTGGTCCTGCAGTGAAGCAGAACACCACAGTGAAAGACATTATGCAATAGAGCTTCTCAATCCATGATAGTCAAGAAGGAAAAATGGACTGAGGAAGGAGCCTAACACAAAACATAGCCTCCAGGAACATCCACTCAGTTACCTCTTTCCTCCAATTAAGCTCACCTCCTAAAGGTGCTACCAACTCCTAATAATGTCATCAAAACATGAATCAATGGACTAATCTGTTGATTAGGTCAGAGCCATGATGATCTAATCACAGCTTTCATTTTTATTTAATTATTATGCATGTGTGTGGGTGTGCATGAGCGTGTGTCCATGCACTCCCATATATCACTGCGACTGTATGTATGTGGAGATAAGAGAACATCTTGTAGGAATCATCTCTCCCCTTCTATCTTGTGGGTTCAGGGGACTGAATTCAGTTAACCAGGCTTGACAACAAGTACCTTCCCCACTGAGCCATCTTTCTAGACCTCAATCACTTGTTTAAAAAAAAAGAATTATTTGGGGGCTGAAGCAATGACTCAGTGGTTAAGAACACTTGCTGTTCTTCCAGAGGACCTAGATTTGTTTCCCAGCACCCACGTGAAAGCTAAAAACCATCCCTAATTCCATTCCCAGGGGATCCAATACCCTCTTCTAGTTTCTGTGGGCCAGTTCATGCATGGGGTGTACTTACATACATACAGGTAAAAAAAAATCATATATAAAATTAAAAACAATAAAAATATTTTTTAAAAAAGGTTTGTTTTTATTCATGTGTATGTTTTTATTCATGTATATGGCACATGTGTGCAGGTGCCCTACAAGCTTGAGCTACAGATGCTTATGAGCTGACTGACATGGATGCTGAGACCTGAACTCAGGACTTTTGGAAGGACAGCAAGTGTTCTTAACCAGGAAGCCATTTTTCCAGCCCCCAGTCACTTTTTAATTATTAGATTTATTAGCTGGGGACTGAACTATCAATACATGAGTCTTTTGAGAAATAACTCATCTCCAAACTGCAATATTTTTTTTTTCCTCATGTGTGTGGTACTGAGAACTGAACCAAAAGCCGTATGAATGGTAGGTACGTACTCTACCACTGAGCTATATTGCTGGCTCCTAACTATATTTTTCTATGTTTAAAGTTAGTGGGTTCTTTATAATCATATTTATTTGCACCTATTACAAATGTTGTTGATATTATATAAATTTCTGGCATAAGGAAGCAGCTGTTAGAATCAAAATTTCCTGAAAAAAAAATGTGAATTCATTACTGGAAGAAAGATTGGTGGGAAACAGAAATATGCCCATGCATTTAATGCTTTTCTTTGTGTGTCTGTGATCATTTTTTATGTCTGATTCTTGTACTTTACTATGCTTTAGAACAATTAGTAGTCACTCTGTAATGCCTTTCTTACTAAATTATTAACTATACTGACAGGGAATCTAAAATGAAAATAAATGTCACAATGGAGCCAGAAGCAAATACTACTGTTATCTGGTGAAATGTTTGTTAAACATTGTATTGGTGCAAGCAGTAAATTACACAGCCAAGGATATCTTAACCCTTGTCCTCAATATCTGCTACTGTAAGCACACTGACTGCTTGACCAGGAAAATAATTTCCTGTAATGAGGTAACATACACATAGACATTTGTGCTGAAAGTCACATAGGCTTTAGTCTAAATCTACCAATTCGGTAATTAAGATTTGGTGTGAAAACCCCATAAAACACTATAGATTTCTATAATTAAGCCTCAGAACCTCAGAGTGTTAGCTGTCTATGTCCTCTAATGTAATGAAAAGTGAGTTCTCCAATTCTCCGGGTGAGTGCTTGATTTCAAGAGAACAACTTGAGAACAACTCCCTGGTTTTCTATAGCAAGATCACTGCCAAAATGTGCAAATCAAAGGTGTTGGGGTTTTATATTAGGGATTTTAAACTCAGATTCCTATGGGTTAATAACATTTACTTAAAATAGCAAATCTGCTCCAAAGATATGTTCTGTGCCCCCGAACTTTCATGGTTTATAATCTCATACCCATTCATATACAGTCATATAGCTTTTTAAAGTATTTGAGGGCATAGCAGTGATTCAAACTATATCTCCTGTAAAGGTGCATGATTAGTGCAACATTCTATGATTCTAAGACAAACTGAGATGTCTTATGAGAGATATATTATTGACTATACGTTGTGTTTAATAAACTGCACATTATATTAAACTATATATATATATATATTATATGTTGTGTATAATAAACTGCACATTAAATTACCAAAAGGAAGCTGGGTGTGGTGGTATATAACTTTAATCCCAGCACTTGGCAGACAAATCTCTATGAGGTTGAGGCCAGCTTGATTTACATATTGAGTTCCAAGCCAGCTAGGGCTCTATGGAAACCCTGTTTCAAAAACCAAAAAGAAAAGAAAAAAAGTCAAAATGGAATACAGAAGCTTTTAGGAGAAAAAAAGGTAGAAAATGTACCAGATACACCATTTATTTTAGGATGTAGCAATATTTTGAAATCAACAAATGATTCTTGTTTTCACTAAGGTTAACAATATAACCACAAGAGAAAACTCATGGAATGCATATGCATAAGGTGGTTTTGTTTGGGGAGGTTCCAGGGATGGAATGCAGGGACCTCACATATGCTAGGCAAGATATATCCTCCCATAGCATTTTAAAAACAAACAAACAAACAAATAAACAAAGAAACACTGCATACTTCGAATATTGCACACTTACTGTATAAAATAAGTTCACAGCTGCTAATCTTAATTATATAATATTACTTTTAGAAAGTAGATTTTACTTATACAAAAATGACACCAATGAAGAAACAGATTAAAAAAAACCAAATTACTCACGATTTCATCACAAAGATGTAAGCACTACTAACATTTTTGCATATGTGCTCTAAAAACATTTTGCATCTATTCTTTTTCTCTTGATTTTACCAATTGGCATTTTAAATAAAATTTAAATCATACTGAACAAAATAAAATCAAATATAATTCACCTACTTTTGGAAATATACCAAGTATTTGCTTTAGAGTCAGTTTTCTTTTATTTTCATGTGAAATTTTATCTTCTTAGTCCCTTAGATCAACACATCCTCTGCTTTCTATTTCATCTTATCCATGAATGCACATAAATACACATGAATTCTAGAAGTTACAATATGCTAACTTAGACAAACACAATAAAATTTGTTATTTTATATGATCCACATTACTTTGGAATAGTCAATTACTACCAATGCACATGAAAATGAGACTTTTTTATATGTAGGGCTTACATAATTCCATCTTGTTTCTTTGCTATGATGGGAAATTAAAAATCTATTAGCTAATATTTTAGTTTGATTAAGAAAAGCTGAAGGGAAATAATAGAACATTTATTTTGAGGAGATTAAAATAAACAAGCAAAAATGGAGTTGGTAAACCTATTTTTTAATTTTACAGTAGCAAAAATTTTCAGTACATCAAATAATGTAAGTACTGTCATGCCCATTTTGCAAGTGACAAAAAGCAAGCCCAAACTGTTTACATAGTAATCAACTTGAGATCTTTTAAAGTGTAGAATTTGGAGCCGAAGCTTGAACTCAGGAGGCCTGGAACCAGAGCAAACTAAGAAGCAACCTCTGTTGATGTATCATATATTTCAAACCAATCCAGATAATCTCCTGAAAAGTTTTCATTTTCCCTTCTTTTTTAATGTATAATCAAAGCAAGCCCAAACATTTTACACATGAAATATTTTCACTAATGTAAAAAAGATCTACATTAAAAGGTACTGGCAAAATATTTCTTTGTGACACAGAATTTCTTCCAACTATCCCTTTGAGACTAAGAATTCAGATAAAAAATTCAGTTGAAGTCAATACCAATATTATGATTGTCATTTAGACAAATGGACTCAGTTTCTGTCTTGTTATATCGGACTTCCTCTTACTAAAAGCAGCCAAAGGTAGTCATAAAGAATCAATAATTTCAAGTCTTCAGTACAGCAGTTTTAGAGGGCATGAATACTAGTCATCAATAACTATGCTTAAAGTGGCACAAGCTTTGATCTACCTAATCAAAAGCTCCTATGATAAATCGTATTGTTACAGAAACATTTAGAACAATATAAAGGTTGATAGTTAATGAAGAAAATTACTCAATTTTAGAATCATTAAAAGGAATTTTTGTTTCGTTTTGTACTGTTGGAGTCTGAATCAAGGGCCTTGCACATACTAGGTAAATACTGTAACATAGAACTCTATCCTAAATGATGAACACATTCTCAAGTTGCCACAGGTGTCAGAAGACCATTTAAGTGGGAAGAGGATCATGTGAGAAGTTTTTGAGGGTTATTTTAGAACAGAATCCAGTAGGTACAGTTCTCTCAAAGAATACTTGCCTCTTAGCCAAGCGTGGCAGCGTATGCCTTTAATCCTAGCACTTGGGAGGCAGAGGCAGGCGGATCTTTGTGAGTTCAAGGCCAGCCTGGTCTATAGAGTGAGTTCCAGGACAGCTGGGGCTACAGGGAGACCCTGTCTTGAAAAGACCAAAAAAAAAAAAAAGAATATTTGCCTCCATTTTATAAAATGTGTAGTTTTCTATTTTGAATTTCCTCATTGCTGTTTATGAATAGCTTTTATGTGCCTTACATGAGAACTTAAGGACTCTACTAATAACTAGAAAGAGCAGAACTGGTTATGTTTTGGCTTCTTCAATTATCTAGCTCAGAGCCCATCTGAGAAAGTTGGGAAATAGCTGGTTTCCTAGTGGTTTGTACTGCTGAGGATAGCTTAACAGAATTACTTATAACACTTTCTTAAACAAGAATCACAGGGAAGGGAAGCAAAGTCTATGTGAAATAAAAGATTAGAAACTAATTCTAACTTCAATAGTTACTTTGTCGAAACCAAGTCTAAAAGCCCTGTAAGTTAGAAATTCAATCAAGAAATCCAAAAATTTTGTAATTCCTTAGCAACAGGGATATTTGAAAGAAATGGTCAACATAACACACAAGCCACTTATCAGACATATATCTAACTTGTTAGACAATAGAACACTTGTAGACTGATACAAAACATCTTGAGAGCTGAATCTAGAGGATGTTAAATTGTTCGAGAAATAGTATGCTAGACATACTAAGTGCTGACTCTGAGTTCCGTGCTATCCAGTATCCACATCTTGATCACTCTCATCTTTTTTGTTCCCTTGATCCCAGACAGATTGCAAGGAGTGATTATGCTTCACCAATTTCATTTTGTATTGAAAAGTTACAGGTGATTCACTTCAGTGCCATGGGTGGAGCTTCCACTCATGGCCCATTTCCCCTGACGGGCAGAAGATATAACCCATGTAACTATGGACTGATAGAACTGTAGAACTAAAAAACAGAGACACTCAAAATTATTTTGTTTGTAATGAGGGGGAGTTTTAACATGCTTATAATAGTGTGATTTTTTTTTCTATTAAGAGGCCTTTGTAGGATTCTCTTTAATAGAATTCACATTCGGTATATATAAAAATGCTTTAAAATTATAGTCCAAACTCTAACTTTCTTCGTATATTTTAATTGTTTTAAAACTTTGAGCTTAGTCATAATTATTGGTGAAGTTCAGCAGTTCTGATTTGCAATGTTTAAGAACAACATTAGGTAACTGTTTATGGGTGTCAAGACTCTTTGGCCAAAAGTGTGTGTCAGGAGGAATGAGATATGCTTAGAATTTATCATTAGGGGCTAGGGAGATGGCACTGTGGAAAAGAGTGCTTGAGACATGAGCTCCAATCCTCAACAGCAAAGTAAAAATGTTGGGCATGACCACATATTCCTGGAACCTAGGATTTGGGGGCAAAGGCATGAAGAACTCAGTACCTTCTGCAATCTAGGCAAAATGGCAGGCTTTAACTTCAGTGGATGGCTCTGTCACAAAAACTAAGGTAGAATATGATAGAGGGAGACACAGGACATTCTTCTCTGGTCTTTCTTGTACACATATGGATGTATGCACTTTCACATGCAAGTGAGAGCACACGTCCCCCATATACAGACAGGAGCAACAACAACAACAAAAATAAGCTGGGTGTGGTGATTTACATCTGCAATCCCAGCACTTGAGAAGCTGAGGCAGAAGTTCAAGACTAGCCTGGACAACACAGTGAAATCCTGGCTCAAACAGACAAAAACAAAAACTCCAGAAACTAGATGGCTCTTACTATACCATTTATTAGTATTGTGACTTTAGAGACTGGCACTATGAGAAGGGAAAATAAGAGGTCATGGAATTCCCTCTTCTCAACTTTCCTCTTTGTTGGAGCCAGGCCACAGGCCAAGCCTGACTCATTCAAGTTTCTTTGTATTTCTCCTTTAATACATTATCTCCTTTCCTGTAACTATTCATGTGTCTGTATAAATAAGTGTAATTGTAAAAGGGGATAACCTGGAAACTTTAATGGTTGTCCTCCAGACTAAAATCCATTTGTATAACAATAGAACTGCCCAGGGCTAAAAGTATAAGTACAGCAGGATTTACAGTGGTATCATATAATTCTCTTGGCCTTTTCTTATGGTTACAGGGTAGCTGTGCCTGTTTTTGGCATCACAGCCTCATACCAACATCCCAGTACTATTATTACAATGAAGGTATAAAGTTCTCTACCATAGTTTGTCACTTTTATCAGGGAAATAAAATAGTCTCTCAGAAGAAGAGGCATTTCCATGTTTTCTTTAGGTCAAAAGTCAGTTGCATAATCAGCTTAAAAGCAGAACAAACAAAGCAAGTACCTTGAGGGGGTACATACTTTCCATGGCTGTAGTAGACTGATTGTGATTTATTACTGGGAACTGTGCACACTGCCATTGCCTCCAAATGACTGGTGACTTAGCAAGGAAGAAGTGATGTGGCTATTTGGTAATGTTATGTTTTAAATCTGAAAGATTTCCCAGAGTATAATATATTGAATGCCCATTCCCCATCAATTATGGTTTAGAGCTTTAGACTGGTCACCTTGGTTAGATTTAGAATCACCTAGAAGCTATGGCTCTGAGTGTGTCTGTGAGGCTATTTCCTGAGAAGTTTATCTATAGAGATGGAGGGAAGGTCTAGCCTGACTGAGGGGAACACTATCCCATGTATTCTGTTATCAGAACGAATAAATAGTGAAGAGGAAGAATTCAGCTGTGTAGCAGCATTCATCTCTCATCTCTCTTCTACCTACATACACATTCAGTGTGACCACCTTCCTAATTCTCCTGTCACTCTGGTTAGAGCTGCTCTTGCCACCAAGCCTTACCTACCATCAAGGACTTTATCCTCAAACTATGAGTCAAAATAAACCTAATTTGCTTCTTGTCAGGTATTTGATTGCAGCAACAAGACTAGTTCAGAAAACTGGTACTGAGAAGTGGAGCCCCTGCCATGATAAACATGACCATATGACTTGTATAGCATATGGTTTGTAGGAGGAATCTATGATTTCAATGTTGTGAGCGAGACATGCCTTATAATGCTATAAGCAGAGATTACTATGCCATCCTGGCAGAATTCTGTAAGAATGAAAAGCCTTCCAGACAGCTAGCTTGTCAGTTACTCATATGAACTCACAGCAATGGTGACAGGATTCCTATGTCCTGTGCAAGCTCAGACTATACAAAATCCCGGCATAATTATGGGGAACTGGCTAAGAAATCCCAAATCAACTTAAGGAACTTTTGGCAACTAATAGCTACACTAGCTCTAGTGGATGAACCCACACTGAAGGACATTTCAGGACAAAAATACTAAAGGCTCTATTTCATATCTATGAGACAGTATATTAAATTAGGCCAGGGGCTGTGAGGGGAGGCATGGATAGGGGAGGGGATCTAAATATACAGTATGAAAATCACAAAGTTCAATAAAAAGTGAAACTATTAAACTGTTATTTGATACTGTTGTTTTTTTGCCAAGCACACAAAATGAAAAGTATAAAATATTTTAGCACAAAAGAAAAAACCCAAGCACAGATATCTTATATTTGAAAGAAAATAATCATTCATCAATTCATTAGTCTACCCAAGGGTCATCTGTTAATTTGTCAGTTATGTGGAAGGTGGCAAATCAATCAAATTCCTTATTTTAGTTTTTCAATATTTTAGTCATTATTATTTTTCTTGTTTTTATGTGTATGAGTGTATTGCCTACATGTATGTAAGTGTACCCATGTTGTGCAATGCCTATGGAGGTCAGACAGGGTACAGGTCCCCAGGAAATAGAGTTATGAACAGTTGTCACCATGTGGGTGCTAGGAAACAAACCAAGGTCTTCTGCAAGAGCAGACTGTGGCTCTTAATCACTGAGCAATCTTGCCAACCTGAACTTTTTTTTATTAATTTTATTCATTTCTGTATGTGTATGAATGTACTGTCTGCATGAAAGTTTGTGCACCCGTGTTGTGCAATGCCACGGAGGTCAGAAGAGGGTATCGGATTCCCCTGGAACTGGAGTTCTCCTGGAATCGGAGTTTCAGATGGTTCTCGGCGGCCATGTGGGTGCTGGGGATCAAACCCGGGTCCTCTGTAAGAGCAGTTGGCGCTCTTAACCGCTAGGCCATCTCTCCAGCGCCGAATTTTGTTATTTTTAAATGCCCATCAAATCAATAAAAATAGTTTTGGAGGTTTTGTAAGGTCATGGTTTGTTATGGTCTGGTCATAAGTGGACCCTATGNGCATGAAGTTTCAGAGAGGAGCAAAGGCTCTATTGGGAGGTTGGATACAGGCCATTTGTGCTACATTCTGACACAGTCTGGCTGTATTCATTCAGTGTCCATAGGCTAAATGAGAAAGTTATGGAGTATATTGTTTAGTGGAAGAAATTTCAAGAGAGAAATAACATCTAAGTTGTGGCACAGTTACTAGTCACTGGTCTTATTCAAATTTCTACTAAAAAGAGAGAGCAGAAAAATGTGAAAATGTGCATTTTGGTGAAGAAAGGAACAGAGTAAAAGCATTTTACATAAATGAAATTCTGACCAAATTGGTGTAGAGAAAATAGCTGTACTTGTTAGGGAGATTAACATCATTAAAGAGAAACCCCCTGCCCTGCACTGGGACAATAGGAAAGGTGGCCTTAAGGAGAGACCTTGCCCATAGAGGCCATGATTTCTAAACATGCAAATTAATTTTAAAGAAGAAAGCCAGAAACAGAGACTGTCACTACAGGGGTTCCCAACACTAAAATGACCACTCAGGGAAGTCTTTGGGGGGGTGGTCTCAGAAAAGACTTCGAAAAGTTTAGGTTTTCTAAACAATGTTTAAATTGTTAAAAATATGAATACATTTTTAATATTTATTTATTTATTTACTTATTTATTATATGCATGAGTGCTTTCCCTGCATGTATATAAGTGTAATCATGTTGTACAATGCCTGCAGAGGCCAAATGTAGGCATTGATCCGCCTGGAACTGAAGTTATATATGGTTGTTAGCTGCTATGTGTGTGCTGGAAACCAAATTTGGGTGCTCTTTAAGAGCAACCAGTGAGCTTAACTGCTGAGCCATTTCTCTAGCTCCCTAGGGATACTTCTGAAGGAATGCATGCATTTTCTAAGACAAAGTGGAATGCAATAATTTAATGTGCTGCACTTGGCTGTCAAGTTAACAATGTGAGTGGTTAATTTCTATTGTCAACCTGACTGGATTTGGAATCACCTAAGAGACAAACCTTTGGGTATAGCAATGAAGGCCCCTCCAGAAGAGATTTAACTGGGGGTGGGAAGACATACCCTGAGTGTGGGTGGTACTATTCCATGGGCTGGGGTCTTGGGCTGAATAAAATGGGAAAATGAAGGAAGCCAGCCAAATATTCAGCATTCATTTCTCTCCACTTCATGTCTATGGACACAGTCTGATCAGCTACCTCATACTTCCACCACTATGAGTGACTGTACCTCCAAACTATGAGACAAAATACATCTTACTCCATTAACTTGCTTCTTGGAAGGTGTTTTGTTATTGGAAATAAGACAGTAACTAATAAACTAGCTGATATTATGTGAGACACTGTGGAACTTTTAGGAAGTGTGGCCTAAGTTGTAGTAGGTCATTTGAAGCTTATACCAGGTCCCTGTTTCTGGCCTCGCTCTCTGCATCCTGTTATACTGGCATGTGAACAGCCTCTAGTATATGCTCCCACCACCATGAACTAAACTGCTCTGCTATGATAGACTGAAACAATACGACAAAAAATCCTCTTCAATAATTTCTGTCTGGGTGCTACAAAGATGGCTCAGAGGATAAGAGAAAGAGCTGTTCTTGCAGAGGACCTGGGTTTGATTATCAGCACTTACATGATGGCTAACAACCATCCATAACTCCAGTTTCAGGGGAGCTGATATCCTCTTCTGACCTCTGTGGACACTGTGTGACACAGGTGCAAGCAATACACTCATATACATAAAATGAAACTAATAAATAAAATGTTTTTAAAAAGTATTTCAGCCTAAGCTGGGTGTGGTGGCGCACACCTTTAATCCGAGCACTTGGGAGGCAGAAGCAGGCGGATCTTTGTGAGTTCAAGGCCAGCCTGGTCTACAGAGTGAGTTCCAGGACAGCTGGGGCTACAGGGAGACCCTGTCTCAAAAAGAGGTGGAGCATCAGCATACAGGGAGATAAGACTGGGGTCTGGGATTGCTCTTGAGATATGACATCATTCTACCTCCAAAAAGTTCCCAGAAACATGCAGTAAAGTGGATTCTCCTTTACCATCAAGACAGAGTCCCAGGATCTGTTACTTTTGCACGTACAAGCTGGAGCAGGCCTGCATTTTGAGTGTCTTGTGCTAGGGGCTGGACCGGAGTCCATCTGACTACCAGCCTGGTATACTAGCGTGGGGGTGGGTTGGAAAGAGGCTAATCATGTCAACAACCTCTGGAGTAGATTGTGAGTGGGTGTAGGCTGAAGATCAGCCATCTGCCATCAGCCTGAAATTCTTACCCAGAGGCCAACAGTTTCTGGTAGGTGAGTGGACATGGCCAGATGGGAAGCAGTCCACTTCCCAGGCTAAGGACCTGGGTTTGGAAGTACCTCTCAGATCGGGTTATGAAAGTAACCAACTGACCTCTGCATCAAGGGGTCAGTTCTCCAGCAGTGATAGCAGGTGGCCACTACTTCCCTTCCCTTAGCAGAACTGCACTTTACCTGGCTTGTATCAAGAGACTGTTCCTACATGAGTGGAGAAAGAATAGGGCAGATGACCACTCAATGCTTCCATGGCAAAATTTGCTTATAGTCTTGGGCCCAGGTTTGGGAGAGCAAAAGTTTACTTTCCTTGGTACCTAGCACATGAAAAGCAAAGCAAGAGTTAAAAGATTTTCCCTTTTAACTATGAAGGGTAATTTTAAGTATAAGGTAGTTAGTAGCGATTCAAGATAGAACTGCAGTGGCAAAGTGTAGGTGTGTACTCTTTTCCCTAAAGTATAAATATGAAAAAAAGAATCTAGAAGCAATCATATATGACCCTGGCAGTGATAATGATGAAGGGCAGTAACATATAAAACAGTGAGTCATGTAGTCTTTTAGGTGATTCATGTACATTAACTCATTTAATCTTAATAATGAAAATGGATGAATGTTTTTATTATCCTCAGCTTACATATGAAGAACACAAAGGGAGAGACTTGAAAGAACTTTTTAAGACCACTGAATATAAGTGGCTAAAGTGAGATTTTCATCCAGCAATATGTGGATAAAATATCAGTATAGCAAACTTCCCTTCTAAAACACAGAAACAAGATGGATCCACAATGAAGTGACAGCTTTTAATACAAATAGCTGATTATTTTTACTCATATGTAGGAAAGAGCAACATAGTGACATGTGTATGGAGGGGGAGGGAAGGATGAAGAGAGAGAGAGAGAGATCACAAGCTTATGCATTGGAGGCTTCATTGACACCTTATGGACTTCAAGGAAGAGATTGGATCCTAAGGGCTCTGGCCTAATCAGAGGTTTGATTCAGAATATAATGGCATCATTGAGAGTTAAAAGGTAGGAGGTCATGCCTGGGCTGGAGGAATTGTGTCATTAGTGGTGCGTGCTGGAAATATTTATCTTGCTCCCAGACCTTGCTTTGTCTGCCTCTAGGCAGTCATAACATAAGTAGATCTACTCAACTATGCCCTTTCACCGTGACATTCTTCATAACCTTAGGGCCAGAAATGGAGAACATGTACTGAAACTACAACCCAAAATAAAATCTTCCTCCCTGAAATGGTTTTGCTCAGATATTTGGTCACAACATTGAAAAGTCCATCACAGAGGTTCTCAAAGCAGACAGGTAAAGAAAGACATCAAGTACAATCAATGTGCAAGACCCATGCAGACTCCACTGATAAGAGTATGAGGCAGAAAATGGCTAAGCAGCTTGGGATAAAGATCCCAAAAGAACAATACATAGAATCGACGAATCCAAAATCTGGTTCTTTGAAAAGATAAACAAAATAGATAGATATCTAGCCCAGTCAACAACAACAACAAAAAAATGAAAGAGCAACTCAAAATCAATAGTATTTGTGATGAAAGGGGAAACATCACAACAGACAAAATAAAGATCCAGACCATCATATGGGAATACTTCAAAAACCTATGCTCAACTAAATTGGAAAACCTAAGAGAAATGGATGAATATTTGAAATCCTGGGACCCAACAAAGGTTAACCAAGAAGAGATTGATAGTTTAAACAGACCCATAATATTTGAGGAAATTGAGGATGTAATAAAAAACCTCCCAACTAAAAAAGCCTGGGCCCAGATGGATTCACAGCAGAATTACATAAAACACTTAAAGAGGTGCTACAACCATTACTACTCAATCTGTTCAGAAGGATACAAACAGAGAGCATTCTCCCAAATTCCTTCTATGAAGCCAGCACAACCCTACTACCAAAACCAGGCAAAGATACAACCAAAAAAGAAAGCTATAGACCCATCTCATTAATGAACATAGATGCAAAAATTCTCAACAAAATACTTGCAAATCGTATGCAGACCCACATCAAAAAGATCATCCATCAAGATCAAGTTGGATTCATACCAGAGATGCAGGGATGGCTCAACATACGTAAATCAATAAATATCATAAAACACAGAAATGGACTGAGAGACAAAAACCACACGATCATCTCAATTGATGCAGAAAAATCCTTTGACAAGACCCAGCATGGCTTCATGTTTAAAGTCTTATAGGGAATCGGACTGAAGGGAATATTTCTCAACATGATCAAAGCCATGTATAGCAAACCCACTGCCAACATCATCTTAAATGGAAAAAACTTAGAACCATTTCTCTTAAAGGGAGGAACCCAGCAAGGCAGCCCCATATCACCACTCCTATTTAACATAGTGCTTGAAATGCTTGCTAGGGCAGTAAGATAAGAGAAGGAAATTAAATGAGTACTAATCAGAAAAAAAGAAGTTAAGCCATCCCTTTTTGCAGATGATATGATAGTTTACCTAAGAGATGCTAAAAACTCCACCAGAAAACTTCTAGAAATGATGAAGAGTTTCAATAAAGTGGCAGGGTACCAAGTTAACCTGGAAAAATCAGTAGCCTTTCTTTACACAAACAATAAACAAGTGGAGAAGAAATATAAGATCTTCCCATTCACGTTAGTCTCAAAAATAATAAAATACCTGGGAACAAACCTAACCAAAGACACCATTGATCTCTTCAACAAAAATTTTAAACGCCTGAAGAAAGAGATTGAAAATGACATCAAAAGATGGAAAGATCCCCCATGCTCATGGATTGGAAAAATTAATATAGTAAAAAGGGACAACGTCATGAACTTTTCAGGTAAATGGATGGAGCTAGAAGACATTATGTTAAGTGAAGTAACACAGTCCCAGAAAAAAAATTGACAAATGGTGTCCCTCATATATGGATGCTAGTGCCAATAACTCAAATATAAATATTTCTCATGGAGAGGGATGCATAGTAAAAGAACAACAACAGAAAGACTGCATCAGAAAACTGAAATGGTGAATTGGGAAGGGTGGGAGGGGTGGGAGAGGGACACGGTGTATATTCGATT
>VZQC01010130.1:433738-451235 GCA_009823505.1 Rhizomys pruinosus
AAAAAAAAAAAAAAAAAAAAAAAAAAAAAAAAAAAAAGGAAAGAGTAGAGTGCAGTGCTGGTAAGGCAAGGTGGAACTACTTTGAGCCTTGGGGGCTCACCACCCACCCCCTGGATCCTCCCATCTTGGGTTCCAGAGAGTGCCTGGACTCAGTGCAGTGCCAGTAAGGCAAGGCAGAACTGCTTTGAGTCTTGGGGGCTCGCTACCTGCCCCCTGGAACCTCCCATCTTGCATCCCAGAGAGTGCTGGGACTCAGTGTGGTACTGGTAGGGCAAGGCAGAACTGCTTTGAGTCTTGCAGGTCAAAGTAGCAACACAATCAACCCACCCCCAACCTGGTGGAGCTATGGTGCAGAGGATCTAGCAGGCACAATATTAGTGATTATAGTCTGTGTAGCCAATGTTGAGGTGCCAGAATCCGAAGAAACAAACGAACAAATCCACATGCCAAAGATATAAAGAGAAAACAACATGGGAAAAGCTCATAATAAATCCACATCAAACTCTATCAACCCTACAGAAGATTCCTACAACGAGATCTCCCAGGAAGGAAACCAAGACATGGACCTTAGAAGAACAATTGTAGACATAGTCAAAGAAATTAGAGAACTAAGGGGGAGAGAATGAAAAACTCAAGAAGGACCTAAAGGGAAATTATGACAAACTTTGGAAAGAACTAAAGGGAGAAAATGACAAACCCAGGAAGGAAGTGGAAATGCTGAAAAGATCCCATGCCAAAATGAAAAAAGAAACTCACCAATGAACCAAGGAGCTAGAAGATGAGAATGACAGCCTCCGGAGGGAAGAGGAAATACTAAAGAAATCACAGGATAAAATGAAAAAGGAAACTGAACATTCATCCAATCAACAGGCAAGGATGGGAAAAAGCTTCAGAAGCAGAATGGAAGAAGCGGAAAAAAAGAATATCAGACATGCAGGATAACACAAAGCAACTAGAAAGCTCAAGTAAAGATTATGAAAATTAAACAAAACAAAACAAAACACAAGAGTGGAACAAGCAGTAAATGTGGGACACTATGAAAAGACCAAACCTCCACATAATAGGAAGAGAGGAAAGAGAAGAATCCTAAGACAATACTATTGACCAGATCTTCAACAGGATAATAGCAGAAAATTTCCCCAACTGAAAAAAGACAATCTCATACAAATACAAGAAGCACATAGAACACCAAATAGACAGGACCACAAATGAAATTCCCCATGCCATATAATCGTTAAAACACTAGATGCTCAAAACAAAGACAAAATACTGAAAGCCATGTAAGAAAAAACAAGGTACATATAAGCGGTGAAAGCTAGAAGAAAGTGGACCAAAGTATTCCAGTGCTAAACGACTTTAGATGCCAACCCAGAGTACTGTACCCAGCAAAAATGTCAATTATAGTTGGAGAAAGGAAAAGTTTTCATGACATGAACAAGATGAAAGAATACATGTCTAAGAAACCAACACTTCAGAAAATCCTTGAAGCAATCCAAAGAACAGAGGAAAGGAGCAACTATCCCTAAGCAATTAAAGAGCGAAATCAACAAAAGCATAACAGAGTAAATAAAAACCTAGACCAAGAATGCAAACAAAAAATAAGAAGGAAGCAACACACACCTCTCAGTAATCTTAAATACTAATGGTCTAAACCCCCCAATCAAAAGACATAGACTGTGAGAATGGATTAGTAAACAGAATCCTTCTATATGCTATCTACAAGAAACCCATCTCACCCTCAAAGACAGATACCACCTTAGAGTGAAAGGATGGAAAAAATATTCCAAGCGAATGGTATGAAGAAACAAAGCTGGAATGGCTATATTAATATCAGACAAAATAGATCTCAAAGCAAAACTAATCATAAGAGACAAAGAGGGCCATTACATACTTGTCAAAGGAACAATTAACTATGAAGAATTCACAATCCTAAATGTCTATGCACCAAACTCTGGTACACTTAACTTTATAAACACTACTCTGCAGGACATCAAGACACAGATTAATCCTAACACACTAATAGTGGGAGACTTCAACACCCCACTGAACCCCTTGGATAGATCAACCGAACAACAAAAAAGAAATAAACAGAGACATCAGAACTGAGCAATACAATACACCAAATGGACCACACACACATCTACAGAATATTCTACCCAAACACCAGAGAATATGCTTTCTATTGAGCACCTCACAGAACAGTCTCCAAAATCAACCACATACTGGGACACAAAAGAAATCTCAACAAATACAAAAGGATTGAAATTATTTCATGCATTCTCTCAGACCACAGTGCAATAAAGCTCAATATGAACACCAGAATAAGCGGTACTAACTACAAGAACACATGTAGACTAAACAAAACAATCCTGAATAATGAATGGGTCAGGGAAGAAATATAGAATGAAATAAAAGTATTCATGGAACTGAATAAAAAAGAAAATAGAACACATCAAAACCTGTGGTATACTTTAAAAGCAGTCTTAAGAGGGAAATTTAGCCACACCTTTAATCCCAGCACTTGGGAGGTAGAGGCAGGCAGATCTCTATTAATTCAAGGCCAACCTGGTCTACAGAGTGAGTTCCAGGTCAGCTGGGGCGACAGAGAGAGACCCTATCTCAAAAAAAAGAGGGAAAATTATAGTCTTAAGTGCCCACATAAAAACAAAACAAAGCAGGGCTGGAGAGATAGCCTAGCAGTTAAGAGTTATCTGTAGCTGGAAGATTAGGGATACTACAATGATTCTTGCAAAGTTCCAGACCCCTTTCCTTGAGGCATTGAGCAGAATGTCACACCTCTAGTTACCTGTTTCACAAACCAGAGTTCTGCAGCCCCCCCATTAGAACCAAGTTGGCTCACCCCTCCCTTCCACCTGCTCCCCACTTCCTTGCCCAAAGCACTGTAGTCTTGAATATATAGACCTCACTGACAGAAAATAAATGGAGTTCCCATCCTCCCCAGCTCTCCATGTGTGTGTGTGAGTTCATTCTACAGGTGATCTCTGGCAGTTTCCCCTCCCCCCTTCTTGCAGGAGCAGAGCCCAGAGTCTGCCGGCCTGCAGGCAGGAGGCAAGTCCTAGAGCTGAGCCAAGAAGGGAAGGACAGCATGTGGAAGGCAGTCACACGTGACTCAAAGACACTGACCTGACACTTAACCAAGAAGAGATTGACAGTTTAAACAGACCCATAATATTTGAAGAAATTGAGGATGTAATAAAAAAACCTCCCAACTAAAAAAAGCCCAGGCCCAGATGGATTCATAGCAGAATTCTACAAAACAATGAAAGAGGTCTTACAGCCATTACTACTCAAACTGCTCAGAAGGGTACAGAGAGAATTCTCCCAAATTCCTTCTACAAAGCCAGCATCACTCAATACCAAAATCAGGGAAAGATGCAAGCAAAAAAGAAAGCTATAGACCCATCTCCTTAATGAACATAGAAGCAAAAACTCTCAACAAAATACTTGCAAATCACATACAGACCCACATCAAAAGTATCACTCACCCCAAAAAAGGGGAGGGGACGGAGAGATGGCTCAGCAGTTAAGAAAACCGACTGCTCTTTCAGAGGACCTGGGTTTGCTTCCCAGCACCTACATGGCAGCTAAGAACCATGTTTAAGCCAGGTGTGGTGGTGCATGCCTTTAATACCAGCACTCAGGATTCCAGGGAAATCTGATGCCCTCTTCTGACCTCCTCAGCATTGCACGACACGGGTGCACCAACCTACATGTAGACAGTACACTCATACACATAAAAAAATAATAAATTAAAAGAAGCACCACCAGTTAGGATGGTAATCTAATCTACATGTCAGTACTCAGGAGGCAGAGGTTCGTGGATCTCTGGGAGTTCAAGGCCAGCCTGGTCTACATAGTGAGTTCCAAGATAGCTCAGCTGGGGCTACAGGGAGACCCTGTTTCAAAAAGACTGGAAAAAAAAAAAAGACTAAAGATCCCAGCTGTAAAAGGGTGGGAGATGAGTATATGGGATCTTCTGGATACCTACTTTAGACTTGTAAGGTAATCTGCCCACATTCTTTTTTTTTTCTTTTTAGTCTTTTTGCATAAAGGCAAAAAATTCGCAATTTTACATAAATAAGTCAAGTAGACACACTTTTACCTTGCTGAAAAACAATACAACTTTACTGGAAACAGTGGTCAAACAGAAATGAAAAACTAGTGAAAGTACTGCAAGGACAATGTAGGTGCCCAGCCTGGTAACCCAGAAAAGACCTCCAAAGTCATAGGGACAGTCTCATCTCAGTTTTCAGCTCTTGTGTCCTCCAGGTGCAGTCTGTTGAAGAGCTACTGGAGCATGATTCTCCTGGTCTCCAACTGGTGCAGCATGGCCATACAGGCGCCCATCTTTCTGATGATCAGGGACTGTGGCTGCAGACAGTTGCACTGCAGGAAGCTGCAAAGGTGGAGATCGCTTTTGTTAGTGGCCAGCTGGTAGAGTTGCAGGAAGCTCTCGTTGACGGTTACCTCTAGTTGGAAGGCACACTCCAAGGCCGCAAGGCCACTAACCCAATTGTCACGGTCAGGCTTTTTGATACTCCACAGGTTGATGCTTCCACCACAGTCATTCTGAAACGTCAGAAACATCTCAATGAGTGATGACCAGTTGTGAGACTTGGTCAAGAAGAAGTGAGTGAAATGCTTCTGGGCCACACCCTCTTGGTCACAGTGGATAGCCATGGACAGGCAGATGTAGGAGACATAGAGCTGCAGGTGGATGTGGTTGTTAATTGCAGCCTCACACTCAGGATGGTAGTTCTGTCACACTTGAGATGGAGCAGCAACGGCGGCCACGATGACTGGCAGGAACAACAGTGGGTAGGCAGGGCTCACTGTGGAAGACTGCAGAGGGCAGCAGCAGTGTCAACGGTGGTGAAGTCGTGGGAACCCCATTCTGAGTACTGCAGTAATGCAAAAGTGACCAGTGCTGGCTAGAAGTCTGAAGCTTGTCTGCTTGGAGAGGCTATTACTACAGTCTGATGTGAGAATCTGTCTCTGTCTCGTGAGACTCTGTTGCATGAGAATATGTCTTGCGAGAATCTGTGGCACAGAATATGTCTAGCGAGAATCTGTGGCACGAGAATATGTCTCGCGAGAATCTGTCTCAGGAGAATCTGTCTCGCAAGAATCTGTGGCACAAGAATCTGTCTCGTGAGACTGTCTCATGAGCATATGTCTCGAGAATCTTTTGGCAGGAGAATCTGTCACTTGAGAGTCTGACTCCAGAGTATGACAACTCTAAGGCAGTACAGGAAGTAGGCAAAGGCGGGGTAAAGGGGGATATGGTCCATTCAGGAGTGAGGGATCAGAGGTCAAGGTATGAATCCCAATTTGAGGGCAAGTCCTAATTTTTTTAGCAACCTGGATGACTCCATACTAACCTTTACAGTATTTTTAAAACTCTTGTGGTTGGTTAGATGGATCAGTGGGTGACGGTGCCTGCTGTCAAGTTTGAGGACATGAATTCAATGCCTAAGACACAAGACAAAGGAGGGAACTGTCTCTTACCTCCATAAGCACACCCCAGCATGTTTCCACTCATATGCAAATGCAGATAAAATAAATAAAAGTATAATTATTTTTAAAGTTATTTAGGAAAAAAGCACAAAGTTTATGAGTATATCATGTGGATGGACTTTCTCCCTCGCCCTTTGTCTCCTGTCACCCTTGTCCCTCTTGCTCTCTCTCCTTCTTTATTTCTCTCTTCTCCCCCCCACCTTTTTGGCTTTTTTGAGACAGGGTCTCTCTTTAGTCCCAGCTGGCCTGGAGCTCACTATGTAGACCAGGCTGGCCTTGAACTCACAGAGATCTGTCTTTCTCTGCCTCCTGAGTGCTGAGATTATAGGCATGTGCCACCAGGCCCAGCTCTCCCTTTTCTTCTTAAAATAGTTTTATTGGGGGTTGGAGAGATGGCTCAGCAGTTAAGAGTGCCAACTGCTCTTGCAGAGGATCCGGGTTCAATTCCCAGCACCCACATGGCAGCTAAAAACCGTATTTAACTCCAGTTCCATGGGAATCCGACACCCTCTTCTGACCTCCGTGGCATTGCAGGACACAGGTGTACCAACCTACATGCAGACAGTACATTCATACACATAAAAAAATAATAAAAAAAATTTTTAAAGTAGTTTTATCAACAGGTCACACAAATAAGGAAGTAGGGTGGAGAGAAGGGTTTGAGTGGGGAGAGGGAAGGGTAAAATGATCAAAATATATCCTCATATATTAAACTTTCAAAAAAAAGTACCTTTTATCATTTCTTCTACTTCTTTAAATGGTACTCTAGACTTACAATGAAACTTCTTTCATTTATATAACTTAAAGTTAGCTTTCATAAATGACATCAAACTTTATAACTGTCTAAGAGTTCCTCTAGGAGTCCAAGAGTCCACTTCTCAAATAACAGGAATTTCAACTCACTCCCATATTTCTTTCACATTAGTTCTATTAGGTTTCTTTCTCCTCCAAATATACAGTCTTGTGTTCCAAATGTGTCATCTACATGGTTTGTTGTTCCTAGGTGCTTGAGGATAGTTGCTCCTCTCTTCTGCCCTTTGAATTGCTTCAAGCATTTTCTGGAGAGTTGGTTTTCCAGACATGTATTCTATCATCTTGTTTTTGTCTTGGAAGATTCTTCTCATGGTGGGACCCATGAGCTGTGTGGGTTTGGGCACAACTGCTTGCAAATTGGTTTTACATGAAGGATGCTTCTACTCACAAATTATCACTTATTGTTAAAAAAAAAATGAAAACAAAACAAAACAAAAAAGCAGAGAAAGATGCAGAAAACTTACAGCAGAATGCATGATCTGGGATGGGTAGGGGTGGGGTGGGGGGAAGGGAAGGGGATATATGCCTGAATTGAATTGGAAAATGATGTATGAAATACACAAAGCATCAATAAAAAAAAAAGAAAGGCAAGCTGAACAAAAAAAAATAATAAAAAAAAGAAAAGGCACATTGATTGCATAATACTTATTTAAGCTTAGATATGATAGAATTAGGAAAGGTGATGACTAGTACTTGGTCTTAGCCCTCGTAATGTAATGTCAGGGGTTAATAAAAGTACTATCTCTACTCAAGTTTTTGTTCCAGTCTTGAGGAAACAGGAAGAAAGGGACTGGTAATTCAGAGCCTAGGGCCTGTGTCATATTTCAGGCATTATCAGCATCCTGTAACAGGAAAATGAACAAATCAACTTTACTAGAGCAGTAACGTTTTTTTAGAGCTGTCACATTTTTATGAAAGGAAGAGTAATACCTACTTAATTTTTGTGGATCCTATGAGAAGATGATGGGAACTTATCTCAGGAGTTTTTATTCAATGATGGAATGCAATGAAAAAGGAACATTTATCATACTCATAGTGAATAGTGTCAGAAATTTGCTTTGGGAATTGCATGTTATGTTATGCAATCAAAAATAATAATAATAACCTGGGCATGGTGGTGCATGCTTTTAATCCCAGCACTTGGGAGGCAGAGGCAAGTAGATCTCTGTGAGTTCAAAGCCAGCCTAGTCTACAGAGTGAGAGTTCCAGGCCAGCTGGGGCTACAGGGAGACCTTGTCTCAAAATAATAATAATAATAATGCCACTTTAGGTTATGAAATTAGTATGATCCACACAACTGAAGAAAGTTTAGAGCCGTATTTTGATATACTTATTGTGTGTCATGGCAACAGAGTATTTGTTCATTTACAAAAGGACAAAAAAAAGAGGACACAATTGTTAGGAGACTAAAACTCATCATTTAATTAAAACAATATCAACAACATGATTAATAAAATTGTACTTTGAATGATCACATAAAAGGCAACATAATGTCTGCCTGCAGAAGTCAGACCTTCCTCATTTGAGCAATAGCTCAGAATATGTGCTCAAAATAACATTTTTGGCCCTGTTTAACTTAAGATTAAGAGGTCTCTGGGGATAGACTGAGGAAGCTTTTAAGAGCCTCAGGAAACCACCCCATGTGTCTAAGTACTTGGTACACCCAGGAGGACTTGGTATAGGACTAGGAATGGTATAGAAAGATCTGGGATGGAAATGCAGTAGGTAAAGAGGAGAACATCCTGATAGTGTTTTACATTGGTTTGCCCAGATTTGATTTCCATCTTCTTTATTTCCTTCCTGAATTCCTTCATCCCACACTACTGTTTTGTTACCAGGAGTAGGGAGAAAAAAAATCTAAATTTGGCCCAAGTGCCACCAACAGATCAGTTCTTAATTTTTTAAAATATTTTATATTTTAATTTAATGTGTATGAGTGCTTTGTATGCACGTATGTCGTTAGCGGCCATGTCTCCAGACCAACATCAATAGATCATAAGATGCTAAGTGAAAGACAAGTTTCCTAACAGTGCCAGAGAATCTGAGTTTCTGCTGGAAGATTTGACCCCCATGGGACTGGAGTTACAGGTGCTTGTGAGGCACCATATGGGTGGTGGAAACTTGCTGCTCTGTAGCAGACAGTGCTCTTAACTGTTAAGCCATCTCCCCAGCCCCTACCAAATGAACTTTGTAATTGAGGAATAATTTCTGGTTTACAGAAATTTTCAGAGATAATAATATACATTATGTTGAATCTTGCTATTTCCCTCAGTTTACGTATTATACTCCCTAAAATTAGTAAGGTATTACAGTCTATTACTATTAACCAAACTTGGATTGCATTAATTTTAACATTGATTTTCTTTTGTTATAGAATATAGCCTATATTTCATTTAATTATTATGCTTCTTAGTTTCTTCTGGTCTATGGGAGTTTTGCTTTTATTATTATTCTTTTTTGAAAAATATACTTATTTTCATATGTGTATGAATGTACTGTCTGCATGTAGGTCTATGCAACCATGTTGTGCAATGCTGCTGAGGTCAGAAGAGGGTGTCAGATTCCCCTGGAACTGGAGTTAAAGACAGTTCTCAGCCGCCATGTGGGTGCTGGGGATCTAACCCAAAATTATTCTTTATTACCTTGATAGTATTAGGGACCAGTATTCATTGTTATGGATTGAACATTAAACGTTCCCCCAAATATTATGCATTAAAGGCTTATTCCCCAGATTGTGGTACTGTAGGGATTCAGTAGAAACTTCAGGAAGGGAGGCCTAGTTGGGGGATGTTCCCTTAGGGAGTTATTGGGATAATGGCTCCTTCCTTTCTGTTCATGCTTCCTGTCCCCATGAAGGGAGCAGGCCTTCCCCACCATACTCTTAACTGTGATGTTATTTATGTTTTATTTTAATCCGAACAGAGGATGGTCAAGGGAACAAAGTATAAAACTAAGATTCAAAATAAATCTTTCCTATAATGAAGATTTCAAAGCTAGCATGAGAAAAAACATCCATACACAGGATGATTGTTTCTATTTCCAACCATTTATCTTTGAATTTCATAAATTTTAAGAGCTAAATAATATTACGTTGTGTACATGTACCGCTCCTTCATTATCCATTCATCAGTTGATAGAGATCTAGATTTTTTCCAATTCATGGCTATTATGAAAGGGGCAGGAATGAATGTGGATAAACAGGTATTTCTATAGTAAGGTATAGAGTCTTTTGAGTATATGCCCGAGTAGTATGGATAGAGTAAATGGTAGATCAATTTTTAGCCTTTTTAGGAATTTCCACATTGATTTCCATAGTGGTTGTCCCAGTTCCTACTCCTACCAGCCATAGGTATTTTGATTAAATTTAGATGCCTTCCTGCATCTACACCATCCCTTTCGTACCCCCCCACCAAACTTTTTTCTTTTTTCTTTTCTTTTCTTTTCCTTTCTTTTCTTTTTTATTCATCTTCTTTTTTTTTTTTTTTTTTTTTTTTTTTTTTTTGGTGTTTTTGAGACAAGGTCTCCCTGTAGCCCCAGCTGGCCTGGAACTCGCTCTGTAGACCAGGCTGGTCTTGAACTCACAGAAATCCACCTGCCTCTGCCTCCCAAGTGCTGGGATTAAAGGCATGCACCACCAGGACCGACTTCTACCCCCCACCAAATTTCTGTACTTTAATATACACTGATAGGAATCCAAGTATGATCTAAATATTATCAAAGTATTATGTATGAAATTTACAAAAAAATAATTGTTAAAATATTTCTCTTCAGTTGATTTTCTCAGGGATTTTGTCACAGCAACAGAAAACTGATGAACAGAGCCATATACTTTGTCCAGTGTCTTTTATTTTAAATTCTCTATAACTTTCTCCTGAATAGACTGAGGTTATGAGTTGGGGGAAAATATCACAAAAATGAAATGAATTTAAATCTTTTCTGGATATATGTGACCTATCACTATCAATGCAAACATTAATCACCTAGTTAAGGTTGTATTTGTATAATTTCTCCAATATAAAATTATTTCCTCACATTCCATACTGTAGTTTTGAGAGGTGCATGCAAAGGAATCAGACTCTAACTCTAAGATAGTAATATTTACATACATAATTTGAATCCTTCTATACTGCTCATTTGTCTCTTTTGCTTTTACTTATATCACTGTACACTCAGGCCTATTTATTTTATACTTTTTGTTATAATACAATACTATACTGCTAATCATATTGCTCCAACAGCACAGCTTTAGACACTGAGGGCTTCCTAAAGCTGGCTGCTGAGTCCATGCATCATGTTCCCACTCTTTGTTTATTTGTAAAGACAAAAGTTTTTTTCTCTTTAGCATCTCCTTACTTTCAGTTACTACAGTAAATCCCAGAACCAGTAATTTCTCCAAAGACTCTTTTTTTTTATTATTATTATTTTTTAAATTTCTGCCAGAATAGCATTAAAACCCAGAAGGGTGCTGGAGGTACTCAATAGATAGATAATAGTATAGTACTTACCTAGCATGTGCAAGATCCTCGGTTCAAACCCAAGTATCAAAAAATAAGAAAGATGGAAAGGAAGGAAATAAAGGACAGAGGAAGGGAGGGAGAAAGAGAATGACTGTGGACAGGGAAAAAAGCCCAGTGCCAGATAGGACTATACAGGTTGGATAGGCAAATAAACTCTTTCCACATCCTCTAAATTTTTGGACAATGATTTTACAGTCAAGGAAAGAAAGCCAGAAATTGTTTGTGATAAAAAGTTCTAAAATAATTGCTTTAAAAAATTACTACTCCTGAGACAGCAAGACCACAGCATGATGGCCAGGTGAGTCAAACCTGCATGGAGGCTCCCCACCCCCAGGGGTGTGGGAGAACATGGAAACAGCCCTTCCCCCTACACCCCACAATCAAGCTGGTGGGGCTGTAGTGCAGACAACCCAGTGGGTGCAGTGTTTGTGCTACTAGGCTGCACAGCCAAGGTCGAGGAACTGGCCATCAGGAAGCAAGAGTGAGTGACCAATCAGTCCTCAATATTAACATTTGAGATTAGCACCAGAATCCAAACAAAAAAAAAAAAACAAACCCACATGCCAAAAACACAATGAAAAAAACAACATGGGAAAGCTCATAATAAATCCACATGGAACTCTTACCAGTCCTATAGAAGATCCCTACACAAAGATCTCCCTGGAAGGAAACCTAGACATGGACCTTAGAATAACAATTGTAGATATATTCAAAGAAATCAAAGAATATGAACAACAAATCAGAGAACAAAGGGGAGAGAATGAAAAATTCAGGAAGGAACTAGAAGGAAAGAATGATAAAGTCCAGAAAGAAGTAGAGGGAGAGAATGACAAACTCCAGAAGGAAGTGGAAACACTGAAAAGATGCCATGCTGAAATGAAAAAGGAAACTGACCAGTGAAGCAAGAAACTACAAAAAGACAACTACAAGCTCCAAAAGGAAGTGGAAATATTAAGGAAATCACAGGATGAAATGAAAAAGGAAATTGGACATTCATTCAACAAACAGGAAAGGATAGGAAAAAGCTTCAGAAGAAGAATGGATGAAGCAGAATAAAAGGATATCAGATCTGGAACCCAGAACAACTATAATGCTCAAGAAAAGATTATGAAAACTTTATTTTTTTTTAATTTTATTTATTTCTGTATGTGTATGAATGTACTGTCTGCATGCAGGTCTGTGCACCCGTGTCGTGCAATGCCTCGGAGGTCAGAAGAGGGTGTCGGATTCCCCTGGAACTGGAGTTCTCCTGGAATTGGAGTCTCAGATGGTTCTCGGCCACCATGTGGGTGCTGGGGATCGAACCTGGGTCCTCTGTAAGAGCAGTTGGCACTCTTAACTGCTAGGCCATCTCTCCAGCCCCAAGATTATGAAAACTTAAAAAAAAAAACCACAAGTGTGGAACAACCAGGGAATGTGGGACACTATAAAAAGACCAAACCTCCACATCATAGGGATAGAGGAAGGAGAAGAATCCCAAGAAAATGGTATTGATCAGATATTCAACAGAATAATAGAAGAAAATTTCCCCAAACTGAAAAAAGACAAACCCATACAAATACAAGTACATAGAACACCAAATAGACAAGACCAGAAAAGAAATTCCCCACACCATATCATAGTTATACGCTAGATGCTCAAAACAAAGACAAAACACTGAAAGCCATGAGAGAAAAACAACACATTATATATAAGGGGAAATCCATCAGAATTGCAGCTGACTTCTCAGTGCAAACTATGAAAGCTAGAAGAATGTGGACAGAAGTATTCCCAGTGCTAAATGACTTTAGATGCCAACTCGGATTACTAAACCTAGCAAAAATTTGATAGTTGAAGGAGAAAGAAAAATCTTTCATGACATAAACAAAATGAAAGAATACATGTCAAAAAAAAACCCCTGCACTTCAGAAAATATTCAAAGCAATTCAAAGAACAGAGGAAAGAAGCAACTATCCCCAAGCAACTAAAGAGAGAAATTAATAAAAGCATAATAGCATAAATACAAACCTAGAACAAGAATGCAAACAGAAAATAAAGTGAAAGAAAGCAACATACATCTCTCAATAATCCTAAATATTAATAGCCTAAGCTCCTCAATCAAAAGACATAGACAGAAAAACAAAAGTAGCTAGTTTCCTGAGTTTCTTAGCAGCCTGGTCTGTGCCAAAAGGCTGGGGATGCCAAAACTGTGTCTTCCCCCAAGCCTCAGAGAGGGGAATCTGGACAGCATAAGCCCCATGGCTGTATCCCCTAATTGGACTCCTAAGTAAACTTAGATGCCATTCCTCATCCGAGTAATAGCTCACTGCTTTATCTGATGTTTTCAAGACCCTATCCAACAACTGACCTGTACCAGTTTTAATCAATTTTTGCTTGCTCTCTCTTCAGAAAAATATGAACTCATTCCTGCTGACAATGGTGTACAACCTGGTGTAAAGCATCTCACCCTCTTGTGTCACTAGCCCCCCACTTCATCATCCCCCATAAGCTTGAAGCACCTAGGATGAAAAACATTGCCCCCTATCCCTATGACACAAAAAGGTCATAAGCCCCCCCCCCCCAATTTGGGGATTTTCCAGGAAGCCAGCTGATATAGAAGGTCCAAGAAATTTGCTCCAATCAGGCTCCTACTGATACCAGTCACAGGCCTCAGTTTCTCTGGAGATGCTTCTACTGATATCAGCCACAGATCCACCTATGCCCTATCACCCATTTCCTCACCCCCACTTCCTTGTAAACTCACTTCCTTGTGTGATTGGGTATAAAAACTGCCACTTTGGGATATTTTGCTTGCTGGTCATCCTAATCCCAACACAGGCAGGTCAGCCACCATGCCTGAAATAAACCCGACTTCCTTCTCAAAACAACAGCAATAACAAGCAACAACAACAACTACAACAACAACAAAAAACATAGACTGGGAGAATGGATTAGGAAACAGAATTCATCTATATGCAGTCTACAAAAAAGCCATCTCACCCTCAAGGACAGACACCAACTTAAAGTGAAAGGATGGAAAAAATTATTCTAAGCAAATGGTACCAAAAAGCAAGCAGGAGTTGCTGCTGTAATATCAGACAAAATAGACTTCAGAGTAAAATTAATGAGAAGAGACAAAGAGGGCCATTGCATCCTTATCAAAGGAATAATTAGCCATGAAGATTTCACAATCCTAAAAGTCTATTTACCAAACTCAGGTGCACTGAACTTTTTGAACAAAATTCTGCAGGACCTCAAGAACACAGATTAATCCCACAACACTAATAGTGGGGGACTTCAATAGCCACTGAGCCCCTTGGATAGATCAACTGGACAAAAAATAAACAGACATAAGAACTGAACAGTACAATACACCAAAGAGACCTCACAGACATCTACAGAATATTCCACCAAACACCAGAGAATATACTTTCTACTCAGTGCCCCACAGAACATTCTCCAAAATAAACCACATACTGGGACACAAAAGAAATATCAACAAATACAAAAGGATTGAAATTATTTCATGCAGTCTATCAGACCACAGTGCAAAAAAGCTCACTATCAACACCAGAATAAACCTTACTAGCTACAAGAACACATGGAGACTGAACACCACAATCCTGACTAATGAATTGGTCAGGGAAGTAATAAAGAACAAAATACAAGTATTCATGGAACTAATTGAAAAAGACAATGCCACACAACAAAACCTGTCAGATACTTTAAAAGCATTCCTAAGAGGGAGACTTATAGCCCTAAATGTGTATATTAAAAAAGCAGAAAGGGAACAAATAAATGATCTAACACTACAGCTAAAAAAACACTTGAGAGACAAGAACAAATGAACCCTAAACCCAACAGATGGGAAGAAATATCAAAAATCAGAGCAGAAATCAATGAAATAGAAACAAAGAAAACAATACAATGAATGAATGAATCCAAAAGCTGGTTCACTGAAACAATAAACAAGATAGACAGACCTCTAGCCCATTTAACCAAAAGAAAGAGCAACTCCAAATCAGTAGTATTTGTGATAAAAGGAAATGTCACAACAAAGAAAAGATCCAGACAATCATACTACAATACTTCAAAAACCTATACTCTACTAAATTTGAAAACCTAAGAAAAATGGATGAATATCTGAAATCCTGGGAATCAACAAAGCTTAACCAAGAAGTGATTGACAGCTTAAACAGACTGACAATACTTGAGGAAACTGAAAATGTAATAAAAAAACCTCCCAACTCAAAAAAAGCTCAGGCCCAGATGGTTTCACAAGCAGAATTCTATAACACATTTATTTATTTATTTATTTATTTATTTATTTATTTATTTATTTATTTTTGTTGTTTTTTTTAATTTAATTTTTATTGATGGTTTGTGCATTTCGTACATCATTTTCCAATTCAGATCAGGCATATTTCCCTTTCCCTTCCCCCCCACCCCCACCCCATCCCAGATCATGTATTCTGCCATAACTGTCCTGCATCTTTCAGGTTTATTTTTTTTCATTTTTTAGCTATAAGTGATAATCCATGAGTATAAGCATCCTTCGTGCAAAACCAATCTATAGACTGTTGTGCCCAAACCCCCACAGTCCCACCATTCAGTGGAGGTTGACAGGTTGTTTGTTCAATCAAGTTGATCAAATGAGTGTCCAGACTACATCGCTGTAGTTTCACCGTTCACCCCAATCGCAGCCTTTACATTCTACCACGCCCCCTCTTCCGCAGATTGTTCCCTAGGCTTAGAAAAGGGGCACAGGTGGATGAGAAGTAAAACTGTCCTCTCTCTCTGGAGCTGTTGACTTGGATTCTGGTCAATTCTGGCTGTTTCCTTTCATGGGCTGACAGTTTGTTCAGGAGTAACCTTTCGATCCTACTAATGAAGCACAAGCAATTAGATATATAGGTATTTAAGCAGCACTAATAGTTATGGTAGGTTACTTTGGCATAGACACATATGTTTGGATGATATGTTAATTCATGAATTACATTTTTACCCCCTGATAAATATAACAGGGTCTTACTGTGGCTTATGACATCTCCTAACCTGTAGAGGATGTAGGCTTGTGGCATCAGCCATGGGTTATTCCTCCAAGGAGAGAGCCAACAGCCAATTAGATTTGGGATATACAGGCACATGGCTGCCTCTGCTGCACAGTATTTCCAGGCAGGTGAAGTGTAGCTGGTGCTGATGGTGGAGTCTTGCTTGACTCAGGGAGACCCGTATTTGCTTTATTGGTTTAGTGGCCTTTGGGAACACTCTCTGGCATTCCAGAGGCCATCTGTACCCTTGCATGTGCGGTCTCAATACATCCCTCCCATGTTAACGTCAGGTCTTCGGCAGCAGGGTCTTATCGCCTCTCCTCCTGCAGGTATCCCAACTTAGGGGCAAGGAGCCCTTACCTTTTGTGGGGCCTTGGATCCCCTGGCCAACATCCCCCTGGTAGAACAATCCATTGCTGATGTCAGAGCTCCTGCATTAATATACTTTGCCTAAGTGCATAGCCCAAGGACTTTAGTATTATCTTTGGTTCTGAACAGAGTATAATCCTTTTCACAGTTCTTATGTCTATAACACATTTAAAGAGGTCTTACAACGATTACTACTCAAACTATTCAGAAGGATACAAGCAGAATGAAATCCCCCAAATTCCTTCTATGAGGCCGGTATCACTCTAATACCCAAACCAGGCAAAGATACAACCAAAAAAGAAAATCATAGACCCGTCTCATTAATGAACATAGATGCAAAAACTCTCAATAAAATACTTGCAAACCGCATACAGACCCACATCAAAAAGATCATCAATCATGAAGAAGTTGGATTCTCACAAGAGATGCAAGGATGGTTCAACATACATAAATCAATAAATATTATAAAACACATAAATGGACTGAAAGACAAAAATCACATAATCATCTCAATTGATGCAGAAAAAGCCTTTGACAAGATCCAGCATCCTTTCATGTTTAAAGTTCTAGAGGGAATTGGACTGAAGGGAACATTCCTCAACATAATCAAACCCACTGCCAACATCATCTTAAATGGAGAAAAATTAGAAGCATTCCCCCAAAAGGTGGGAACCCAGCAAGGCTGCCCCCTATAGCCACTCCTCTTGAATATAGTGCTTGAAATGCTTGCTAGGGAAATAAGGAAAGAGAGGGAAATTAAAGGAATATTAATTGGAAAAGAGGAAGTCAAACTATCCCTTTTGGCAGGTGATAAGATGGTTTACATAAGGAATGCTAAAAACTCCACCAGAAAACTCTTAGAAATGATTAAGAGTTTCAGTAAAGTAGCATGATACAAAATTAACCTAGAAAATCAGTAGCCTTTCTTTACACCAACAACAAGCAATTGTAGAAGGAATATGAGGAGACCTTCTCACTCACAATAGCCTCAAAAAAAAAAAGTAAGTAAAATACATTGGAACAAACATAACCACAGACACTAAAGAAATCTACAACATGGCCGGGCGTGGTGGCACAGGCCTTTAATCCTAGCATTCGGGAGGCAGAGGCAGGTGGATCTTTGTGAGTTCAAGGCCAGCCTGGTCTACAGAGTGAGTTCCAGGACAGCTGGGGCTACAGGGAGACCCTGTCTTGAAAACACCAAAAAAAAAAAAAAAAAAGAAATCTGCA
>VZQC01010130.1:451774-465096 GCA_009823505.1 Rhizomys pruinosus
AAAAAAAAAAAAAAAAAAGAAATCTGCAAGAAAAAATTTTAAACCCCTAAAGAAGGAGATTGAAGATGACATCAACAGATGGAAAGACCTCCAATGCTCATGGATTGGAAAAATTAATATAGTAAAAATATCCATTCTCCCAAAATTAATATACATATTCAATGCAATCCCAATTAAAATCCCCATTAGTTTCCTCACAGACATGGAAAAAATCCTTAAATTCATATGGAAAAACAAAAGTCCCCAAATACCCAAAGCAACCCTGAGTGAAAAGTGCAATGCAGGAAGGATCACTTTACCAACGTACACAGTATATTACAGGGTAGTCATAAAGATAGCCTGGTAGTGGCAAAAAAACAGACCCATTGACTAATGTAAAAAAATTGAACATCCAAACTTGAGCACATGCAATTTCAGCCATTGTGTATTTGACAAAGAGGACAAAAAAGCTCAATGGAGGAAAGATAGCATCTTCAGCAAATGGTGCTGGCAAAACTGGATCACCATTTGTAGGAGAACAAAATTAAACCCCTACCTTTCACCTCGTACAAAAATCAACTCCAAGTGGATCAAAGACCTCAACGTGAAACTCAAAACCCTGAAGGTGATAGAAGAAAACGTGGTCAGCAACCTACATGACATAGGTGTAGGAAAAGACTTTCTAAGTCAAACAGCAGGTGCACAGGAAATAAGGTCAACAATTGACAAGTGGGACCTCATAAACTCAAAAACTTATTATACATCAAAAGAAACAATCAAGGAACTGAAGAGAAAACCCACCAAGTAGGAAGAAACTTTCACCAGTGATACATCTGACAGATCATTAACATCCAAAATATACAGAGTACTCAAAAAACAAAGAAGAAAACAAATGCCATATTCAAAAGATGAAGTAAAGAGCTGAACAGAGACTTCACTAGTGAGGAAGTAAAGATGGCTGAGAAACATCTTTAAAAGTATAGCTGGGTGTGGTGGTGCACACCTTTAATCCTAGCACTTGGAAGGCAGAGACAGGGGGATCTTTGTGAGTTCATGGCCAGTCTGGTCTATATAGTGAGTTCCAGGACAGGTGGAACTACAGAACTCAACCAAGAAGAGATTGACAGCTTAAACAGACCTCTAATTTATGAAGAAATTGAAGATGCAATAAGAAACCTCTCAACTAAAAAAAGCCCAAGCCCAGATGGTATCATGGCAGAATTCTATAAAACATTTCAAAAAGACTTACAACCATTATTACTCAAATTGTTTAGAAGGATACAAACAGAAGTAATTCTCCCAAATTCTTTCTATGAAGCCAGCATCAATCTAATGCCAAAACCAGACAAAGATACAACCAAAAAGGAGAAATATAGACCCATCTCATTAACGAACACAGATGCAAAAATTCTAAACAAAATACTTGCAAATTGCATACAGACCCACATCAAGAACATCATCCATCATGACCAAGTTGGATTCATACCAGAAATGCAGGGATGGTTCAACATATGAAAATCAATAAATATCAACAAACATATAAATGGACTGAAAGACAAAAACTACATGATCATCTCAATTGACATGGAAAAATCCTTTGACAAAATCCAACATCCCTTTATGCTTAAACTCCTAGAGGGAATTGGATTGGAGGTATCATTCCTCAATGTAATCAAAGCCATATACAAGAAACCCATAGTCAATATCATCCTAAATGGGGAAACAACAGAAGCATTCCCTTTAAAGGTAGGAACTCAGCAAGGCTGCCCCCTGTCACCACTCCTTTTCAATATAGTGCTTGAAACCCTTGCTAGGGCAATAAGACAAGAAAAGGAAATTAAAGGGGTTCTAAATGGAAAAGAGGAAGTCAAACTATCCCTTTTTGCTGATGATATGTTTGTTTACTTAAAGGATGCAAAAAACTCCACCAGAAAACTCCTAGAAATGATTAAGAGCTTCAGTAAAGTGGCAGGATACAAAATAAATCTAGAAAAATCAGTAGCCTTTCTTTACACCAACAACAAGCAACTGAAGAAGGACTACAAGGAGACCTTCCCACTCACAATAGCCTCAAAAACAATATAATACCTAGGAACAAACTTAACCAAAGACACCAAAGATCTCTACAACAAAAATTTTAAACCCCTGAAGAAGGAAATTGAAGAAGACATCAGAAGATGGAAAAATCTCCCATGCTCATGGGTTGGGAAAATTAATATAGTAAAAATGTCCATTTTACCCAAACTCTTGTACAGATTTAATGCAATCCCAATTAAAATCCAAGAGTTTCTTCATAGGCTTGGGGAAAAAATCCTTAATTTCATTTGGAAAAACAAAAGACCCCCCCATAGAGCCAAAGCAACGCTGAGTGAAAAGAGAAATACAGTAGGGATCTCTATACCAGACTTCAAACTATACTGCAGGGCTATAGTCATAAAAACAGCTTGGTACTGGCACAAAAACAGATCTGTTGACCAATGGAACAAAACTGAAGATCCAAACCTGAGCACATACAATTTCAGCCATCTCATATTTGACAAGGGGGCCAAGAAGACACAATGGAGGAAAGACAGCATCTTCAGCAAGTGGTGTTGGCAAAACTGGATCATCACTTGTAGAAGAATGAAATTAAACCCCTACCTCTCGCCCTGTACAAAAGTCAACTCCAGATGGATCAAAGACCTCAAAGTGAAATCCAAAACTGTGGAGGCAATAGAAGAAAAAGTTGGCAGCAGACTATAAGACATAGGCATAGGAAAAGACTTCCTAAATCAGAGAGAAGCTGCGTAAGAATTAAGGTCAACAATAGACAAATGGGACCTCATTAAACTTAAAAGTTTCTGTACATCAAAAGAAACAATCAAGGAAGTGAAGAGAAATCACACAGAGTGGGAGGAAACCTTTACTGCAGATACATCTGACAAAGCATTGATTTCCAGAATAAATAAACTACTCAAAAAAACAAAGAAGAAAGAAAACAAATGACTCACTCAAAAGATGGAGCAAAGAGCTTAACAGAGAACTCACAAGTGAGGAATTAGAGATGGCTGAGAAACATCTTAAAAAGTGTTCAACATCCCTAATAATTAGGGAAATTCAAATTTAAACCACTTTAAGATACCATCTCACTCTGATAAGACTGGCTAAGATCAAGATAACAAATGATACCAAGTATTGGAGAGGTTGAGGGGAAAGGGGAACACTCATACATTGCTGGTCGGAATGTAAACTTGTACAGCCACTATGAAAAGCCGTGTGGAGAACTCTTGGAAGACTCAAAATGAGCTTACTACCTGACCCAGTCATACCACTCCTGGGAATACACCCACAGGACTCATCTTACTGCAGAGATACGTGCACAGCTATATTTATTGAAACTCTGTTCACAATAGCAAAAAGCTGGACCCAACCCAAATGCCCCTCAACTGATAGAGAAAGAAATGTGGTACATGTATACAATGGAGTTCTATGCAGCAATATAAAAAGACAACATCATGAACTTTGCAGGTAAATGGATGGAACTAGAAGATATTATGTTACGTGAAGTAACATAGTCCCAGAAAAACAAACAAGGAATGGTATCCCTCATCTGTGGATGCTAGTGCCAATAACCCAGTTGTAAATATTTCTTGTTGGGAGTAATGGATATTGGAAAGAACAACAACACCAAAACCAGAAAAGACCACATCAAAGAACTGACTGAATTATGAATCTGGTGGGGTGGGGGTGTGTGAGGGGGACACAGGTCTATATTCAATTTGTAACATAATCTTGTAATATATATATATATATATATATACTATATTATTCTATATATAATTAAGAAAAATAAATAAATAAAAGACAAAAAATTCCCCAGAAACCTAAACAAAACATAAATACCAACAACAGAAACAATAAACCAAAAACAAAACCAAATAGTGGCTGGAAAGTACTCAGTGGGTAAAACACTGTAGGACTGTGTTTGATCCCTGAAACCAATCCACATAAATAGCCAGACTTGGTGACTGGCATGTACAATCCCAGCATCCCTAATTAAAGATTGGAAACAAGGGAAAATGAGTCAGTCAGAAGCTCCTGGAACAGCTAGACTGGAGTATACATCACCGCAGCAGAAACATGGAGAGATCCTCGTAAAAACAAGAAGGTGGAAGATACGAAATTGAGTCTGGATAATATCTCTCTTGTCTGTATGTGTGGACACACACACACACACACACACAATAAATAAGTAAATAAATAAATATTTTTAAATAGAGAGAAATAAAATTACTTGGGAGAAATTAGATGATTCCTAAATAAAATAGCTATAATCCAGAATTTAAAAATTAGAATAAAATATTAAACTCTAAAAATTAGAAAAATTATATTCAAGGTTTTGTCTGCTTTTAGATAGTTTTGTCTGCTGTAGATAGCCTCAAATATAAGAATATCTGAATAATCTCCCCCCTTTTAAAAAACTAAACAGGCTGGGGAGATGCCTGAGCGTTTAAGATCACTGAATTCTCTTGAAGAGGACCAGGGTTATAGTGTCATCACCCACAGGGCAGCTAACAATGGTCTGTAACTCCAGTTCCAGAGGATCCAACTACCTTTTCTGACCTCTGTGGGCACTGCATTGCATCACATGGGTGCACTTACATTCTGGTAGGCAATTCACTTATAAGCACCAAAATAATAATAAAATATTTAAAAAGATAAAACTTCAAGTCTGTAAAAGTGAAATATTAGAAGACAATTGAGTCAGTAGGTGGCAGAGCTGAGACAACAAATCAGGTCCCCTTCTCAAGAGGTCTATAAAAAGATATTCAGAAACTTTTTCTATTTTTACTTTATTGAGGTATACATGTCAAAATTCTATGTATTTAAGATGTAAAAGGCTCCCTGTTAACTAAAATTTAAAAAAAAATCATGTAAAAGGCATATGGTTCACTAGTGGAGCACTTGCCTACTCTGTGTGAAGCCTTTGGATTAAATCCCTAGCAACTCAAACTCAGTGCTGTGAATTTGGAGTTGGGGAAATAAGGCAGTGGTATGTATGAACTTTCATGTATAATTCTGATATATCTATCAGACTTCAACCACAGGGAGGGCCGTTGTAATCATGTTCATATGCTCTGTGCCTGTCACAGCAGATGACATTATCTTAATAATGATAACATCTTAATAAAACCGACCTAATTTTTAAATGCTGAGAGCAAGGTGCCTTTTCTCCTATTATATAATTAGACTTATGTGTTGTTAGGTAAAAAATTACAGACACTCTACTAAATGCTGTCTAAATTCACATAACCTACATTTGAGAATGATGAAAATATATGTCTGCAAACCTCCTATGAATAAAACATTTTAATAAACAAAATACAATTAGTAAGTATAGTATAAAGGAAATCTCAAAAGCTAATCATTGTTTTCACTGACAAGATTAAGATGAAACCTTGTTGGGGCTAGAGAGATTGCTCAGCGGTTAAGAGAACTGACTGCTCTTGCAGAGGTCCAGGGTTCAATTCCCAGCACCCACATGGCAGCTAAGAACCATATTTAACTGCAATTTCAGGGGAATCTGACACCCTCTTCTGACTTCCGTGGCATTGCATGACACGGGTGCAACAAGCTACATGCAGACAGTACAGTCATACACATAAAAATAAATAAATAATAAAAATTATAATAAAAAGATGAAACCATGTCATCTAATTCTAGAGTCTTCTTAGCATATAACAAATACTATTCTGAAATACTTTTGTGAAGCAGATAAAAGAAGAGAAGTATCAATCAGAGATCTTCCAAGACCTCCTGAAGTGCAAGGAAAGAGCAACCCCCAACCTGCCAACTGGGATTACAAAGGCAAGTGAAGCAAAGCAAGCCTTCAACACAATGAGGAGGCATTTGGGACTCACATTGGAATACAGGCAAGGAGAAGCGCAGATGCCAGGCACACGAAGAAGAGACAATATGGGAAAGGTGCTGGATAATCACATACCAAGCTCTACCAACCCTGTGGAAGATTCCTACACTGGGATCCCCATGGGGATGGCCCAGGACACAGATATCAGAAAAACAATTGTGAACATACTTAAAGAAATGCAAAATTATAAGAGCAAATCAAAGAATTAAGAAAAGAGAATGAAGAACTCAAGAAGGAAGTGGAAACACTGAAAAGATCCCATGTTGCAAAAGATAAGGAAACCAACCAGTGAAGCAAAGAGCTACAGGAAGAGATTGAGAAGCTCCAATCAGAAGTGGAAATACTAAAGAAGGGAGGAAATACTACAGAAGAGGAAATGAAAAAGGAAATCAAACACTCATCCAATCAAGAGGAAAGGAACGGAAAAAGCCTTAGAAGCAGAATGGAGGAAGCAGAACAAAGAATATAAGACCTGGAAGATAACACAGAACAACTAAAAACCTCAAGGAAAGATTATGAAAAATTTAAAAATACACAAAACTGGAACAACTAGGAACTGTGGGACACTATGAAAAGATCAAACCTCTGCATCATAGGAATAGAGGAAGCAGAAGAATCCCAAAAGAATGGTATTGATCAGATTTTCAACAGAATAATAGATGAAAACTTCCCAAAACTAAAAAAAGACAAACCAATACAAACAAAATAAGCACATAGAACTCCAAACAGACAAGAATCAGACTTCACAAGTAAAAGAAAGCAAAGAAACAAAGAAGGCCATTACTTTTTATCAAATGAACAATTCACCAAGAAGATTTCACAATTATGAATATATATGAGGACCAAACTATGGTAGCTCAAATCTTTAGTAAAGACAATTATCCAGGCCACAAGGTCACACACTACACAGTACACTCGTAGTAGGGTACTTCAAAACCCCAGTGACTGCTTTGACAGGTCAACAGGACACTGAATAAACCGAGAGACATCAATAACTGAATGATATGATACACCCAAATGGACCTCACAGACCTCTACCAATAATTCCACCCTAATACCAGAGAATAACTTTTTACTCAGCACCCCACTGAACATTCTCCAAATCACAACCACTATACTGGGACACGAGAAACCTCCACAAATAAAAAAGATTGAAGATCGTTCATGCATTCTTTCAGACCACAGTGACAATAACCTCAACATAACACCAGGCCACAAGCCCACTATCTTACAAGATACATTGAGACTAAACAACACCCTCTTGAATATGAAGGGGTCAAGGAGAGATAAAGAAAGAAATAAAAGTATTCCTGGAACGAATGACAATGCCAATACAAACAACAAAACCTATGGGATACCTTAAAAGCAGTCCTAAGATGGTGGTTTATAGCCCTGGGTGCCTACATTAGAAAACAGAAAGAGCACAAGTGAATGACAAACCCTGAAGCCTAAAATCCACTTAGAGACAACAAAGATGAACCCTAAATGGCAACAGGACAAGAAGAAATATTAAAAAAAATCAGAGCAGAACATCAATGACAGTAGAAACAACAGATAAAACAAAACAAAAAAAAATCAATGAATCAAAAAAATCTGTAATACTTTAAAAATAAAAAGATAGAAAATCGAAAACAAGATTTAGAAAAAAAATCAAAAAAAAAAAGCCAATAAAAAAAAAAAAAAAAAAAATGACCCACTCAATAGGATGGAGCAAGAGCTGAACAGAGGACTTCACAGTAAGGAACATAGAAGATGGCGAGAAAACATCTTAAAAACTGTTTGCCATCACTTAATGTGGGACAGTGCAAATTAAGGACCACATTTAATATATCTATCACTCCAATAGCTGGCCAGGATCAAGAAACAACAAACGATATCAAGTGATCGGAAGTTGTGAGGGGAAAGGGGAACACTCGTCCATGTGCTAGTGGGAATGTAAACTTGTACAGCCCCGATGGAACCAGTGTGGAGAACGCCTTTGAAGACTCAAAATGAGCCTGCCATTTGACCCAGTCATACACTCTGGGTTATAACCCAAACACAGACTCACTGCAGAGATTCATGACAGCTATGTTTACTGCGCTACTGTTTCGCATAGCAAAAAAGCTGGAAGCAGCCCAGGTGCTCCCTCAACTGACGAGTGGGTAGAAAATGTGTACATGTATACAATGGATTTCTATGCGCGGTAAGAGAGGACAACTTCATTAACTTTGCAGGTAAATGGATGGAGCTAGAGACATTTGTTTAGATGAACTAAAAAGTCTCAGAAAAACAAACGACAAATGTGGTATCCCTCATCTGTGGATAACTAGGTCATATAACCTCAGATATAAATATTTCTCATGGAGAGGGATGCATAGTAAAGACAAACAACAGACAGACTGACAGCAAAAAGTGACTGAATGGTGAATTTGTGAATGGGGGTGAGACAGGAAGAGGGACAGTGATATTTGATTAATGTCATATTTAATTGATGTAGTTTCAACAAGTATCCAGTTTTGCCCAGACTCTCTTCTACATGGTTACATGGTGTTTTAGGACTCAATAAAATGTAAGTATGTGATATTTAAACACACATTGGTTTACAGGCTTTGATAAAAACATTATATGCCATCTAGTTAAATGAGATATAAATCTGCGTTGTCCATGTTTGTTCTACATAAATCTGTATAACATACTTTGGGATTGGCACATACAATTTCCATAATGTTTCTGCTGTACGTATCACCTTCGTAGCTTTCTTTCACCTATAAGATGAATTAACGATAAAAATTAAGTTTGTTCCCAAATTAACAATACATCACCACCCAAAACAGCATGGGTGATATTGATGAAATCTGCGCCTTGTTTCCACCCTATGTGTATGTTAATACAACTGCCTTCTGCAGACTCAATGGTTCAAAAAAACAAAAACCTAAAAAAAAGAACAAATGGGGGAATACGATAGATATAAAACTTTTTTGTCAAAACCCTTGCAATCCAATCCTAAAAGCTAACTAATGGGAAAAAGATTTGATGTTCCAAAACGTCAAAATGTCACCACGTTATGGACTGAGAAAGAAAAGGATACAGCTTTGCATCGAGTAGATGTACCAGAAAGTGCCAGCAATGAAAGGTTGGCCATCTGAAATTGAAAAAGAGAAAGCCTCAGATTGCTACAAACATCAAAACCCTGTCTGGGATCCCTACTTGTAACAACTATGTATGAGTCTAACAGAAACATTACCTTCTAGGTGCTCGCAAAAGGTTTTAATATGAGAGACTTTCTTACCATCCCCCCAGAACAAGGAGAAAATGCTAGATGAGATGTCATCTCCAACTGTAAATTAGAGGAGAAATATATATGAGGTAATCTCTTTTTTTTTAATTTTTTTTTTTAATTTTATTATTCTGTATGTGTATAATGTACTGTCTGGGTGCAGGTCTGTGCAACCTGTGTCGTGCAATGCCGCGGAGGTCGAGAAAGGGTCCAGATTCCCCTGGAACGAGTTCTCCTGGAATTGGAGTTCAGGGACGGCTCTACGGCGCCATGTGGGTGACTGGGATGGACCCGTGGTCCTCTGCAAGACGCGGGTACGGCGCTTCTTAACCTCTACCATCTCTCCAGCCCCAGACGGTATATTCTTATAAAAAAGTAAAACTGCCTTCTGCTGAAGATGTGACTGATAGACATCAGGAACTGTGAAAAGGATTATACTCTACTTCAGAACCAAATATAATACTAAAAGTTATCAGTCCCTTAAGCTATGCTTTAACGCAAAATATATTAATACAGGCGCTCTGACATCAGCTAATGGATTATTCCTACCAAGGGATGTTGGCCAGGGGATCCAAGCGCTCCACAAAAGGATAAAGGTCATTGCCTCTAAACTGGGATACCTGCAAGAAGAGATGCGATAAAAGGCCCTGCTTGTCGAAGAACTGACGTTAACATGGGAAAGATGTCTTGAGGACCCACCACTGCAAGTGTACAGCGGTTTCTGGATACAGAGAGTGGTTGCCAAAGTCCACTAAACCCAATAGCAAATATTGGGTCCCCTTGATCCAAGTAAGACTCCTCTGTCAGTACAAAACTACACTCACCTGCGGAAATACTGGTGCAGCAGATGCAGCCCATATTCCTGTATAAATCCCAAATCTAATTGGCTATTGTTCTCTACTTGTGAGGAATATACCCACTGGCTGCTGCCTACAATCTTAATCCTCTAATTGTCAGGGATGTGTAAGCCACAGTAAGACCCTGTCAATTTAACAGAAAAAAATATTAATTCATGGATACACCATCAACATCACGCATCTCCCTTGTCTATACCAAAGTAACCTACCATAACCATTAGTACTGTTTAAATACTCTATAATATACGGTTGCTTGTGCTTCATTAGTAGGATCAAACAGTTATTCCTGGGACAAACTTGTCAGCCCCAATGAAGGGACCAGCCCAGCAATTGACCAGATCCAAGACAACAGCTTCCCAGCAAAAAGTAGATCTGTTTTGGTTCTCATCCACCTGTGCCCCTTTTTCGCCCTGGACAAATCTGCAGCACCAGCGGGCCATGGTTCAGCTGGCAGGGCTGCATTGGGGTTAAATTGTGAGAACTAGCATGTAGACCTGGATCACTCATTTGATCCACTTGATTGACCATACGACGCCCCCCCCCCCTCCCCCCCCATGGTGATGGGACCAAGGGGCTGTGTGGTTGGGGCACAACTGCCTGCACTTGGTTTTACATGCAAGTGCTTGTACCATAACTTTACACTATTGGCTGCTACAAATGAAATAAAAACTGGCGAGAGTGGTCAGAAGTTATGGCGAAGAAGCCAATTGAGTCTGGTATGGGGTGGGGTGGGGGGGAGGGACGGGGAAATTGCCTGAACTGCAATCCGCACATACGGTGTATGCATCCACAAAAGCAATACCATTCTAAACCGAGAAAACGGAAAGAGCACAAGTGAACTGATCTCACTACAGCTAAAGCCTCGAGAATGCTCACAACCGAATGAACCTAACACGCCACATACACGGAGCAAATAACAAACCCGTCAGCCAACATGAGATAAAGCAAAGACAAACCGATAAGAAATCAATGATCAAAGTGTCTTTAGAATACAGATGACACCCTTACATTTAATCGACTAGCACGTGGTACCTGCCAAAATACCTTCAGATGGAAAAGGATTCCGCCTCCAACAGACAACAGGCACCCATCATACCTTCCAGGACAGGCCACTCCAACGTGGACAGGCTCTCCACGTCATCTCTATACTTCACACCATACTCTACCACGTTTGACACCTAGAAAATGGTGAATGATCTGAAAGCTCCTGGGGAATCACCAAAGTGAAAACCAAGAAAGAACTACAGCTATAACCACAGTCACATAAATAATAAAATAGAAAAATGAGGAAATAAAACCTCCAACTAAACAAAAAGCCCAGGCCAGACGTTTTCACCAGCAGATTCTATCACAACATTTCAAAGAGACATACAACCTTCTACTTACTACAACTGTTGAGAGGAACAGAAGGGAATTCTCCCCAACATTTCATTCTTGACAGCCAGCATCACTCTATCTCCAAAACCAGGCAAAGGTACAACTAAAAAGGAGAGACTATAGGCCTATCTCCCTAATGAACAAGATGCCAAATTCTAAACAGATACCTAGCAATTCAATACAGACTCACATCAAGAAAATCATCCATCATGACCAAGTTGGATTCATACAGGGAGGCAGGATGGTTCAACATACGAAATAATCAATAAACATCATCAAGCACATAAATGGAATGAAAGACAAAAACCACCCATCATCTCAATTGACGCTGAAAAAGCCTTTGACAAAAATCCAGCATCCTTCTGCTTAAAGTCCTAGAGGGCTATTGGATTGAGGGATCATTCTTCAATGTAATCAAAGCATATACAACACACTCACAGCCAATATTCATCCTAAATGGAACAGTGACAGAAGATTTCCTTTAAAGGTAGGAAGTTGACAAAGCTGCCCCCTGTCACCACTCCTTCTTCAAATCAGTATTGACTAACCTTGCTAGGGAATAAGGCAAGAAAAGGAAAATTAAAGGAGTACTAATTGGAAAAGAGAAAGTCAAGCTATCGACTTTTGCTGCTGATATGATTGTTTACTTAAGGGTGCTAAAAACTCACCAGAAAATCTAGAAATGATTAACAGCACGTAGAAAGTGCAGGGAAAAAAAATTAAAAAAATCAGTGATTTCTTCACACCAACAAAAGCACTGGAGAAGGAATCAAGGGACCCTCCCACTCACAATAGCCTCAAGACACATAAAATACCTAGGAACAAACCTAACCAAGACACCAAAGATCTCTACAACAAAAAATTTTTAACCCTTAAAGAAAGAAATTGAAGAAGACATCAGAAGATGAAAAAAATCCCATTCTCATGGATGAGCAAATTGACCTATTGTAACAAATGTTACATTCTTATCCCAAACTCTTGTATAGATTTTAAGGCAATCCCAATTAACATCCCCAAGTTTCTTCCACAGGCTTGGAAACAAAAGTCTTTAAATTCATGTGGGAAAACAAAAGACCCTAGGATGCCAACATCCCTGAGTGAAAAGAAGCACACAGGGGGATTTCTATATCAGATTTCAAACTATACTACGGGCTCTAGTCACTAAAAACACTCCTTGGTTACTGGCACAAAAAACAGACCTGTTGACAAATGGAACAAAACCATAAGATCCAAACTGGCACATACAACTTTCAGCCATTCATATTTGGCAAAGAGGGCCAAGACCCCAGAGAAAAACATTTCTTCAGCAAGTGGTTTTAAACTGGATCACCACTATAGAAGAATGAATTAACCTCTACCTCTTGCCCTGTACAAAAGTCAACTCCCGAATGGATTAAAAGCCTCAAGTGAAATCCCAAACTCTGCTAGGTGATATGAAGAAAAAATTGGAGCAGACTATCAGACACTAGGCATAGGAAAAGACTTCCTATAATCAGAAAGTCTCAGCTGCACAAGATATAAGGTTGACAATTGACAAAATGGACCTCATAAACTCAAAAGCTTCTGTACATCAAAAGAAACAATCCAGGAAGTGAAGAGAAAACCACAGCGTGGGAGGACCTTCGTGGCAGAACATCTGACAAACAGCTTGATTTCCAGAATATATAAACTATTCAAAAAACAAAGAAGAAAAAAAAAATGACCCCCTCAAGTAGGTGGAGCAAAGACTGAACAGAAACTTCAAAAATGAGGAATTAGAGGTGCTGAGAACATCTTAAGAATTGTTTGGGCTGGAGAATAGATGGGCCTAGCGGTTAAGATGCACTGACCGCGTCTTTCGAGAGGCCCGGGTTCGATCCCCAGCACCCACATGGCGGCCGAGAACGTCTGAAACTCCCATTTCCAGGAGAAATCTCCAGTTTCCAGGGGAATCCAGGACCAT
>VZQC01010130.1:478748-492738 GCA_009823505.1 Rhizomys pruinosus
ATATATATACTATTCAAAATGCATTTGTGAAACCCAGTGAAATAAATTAGTTCTCAACACAATTCTGGCTACATAGTAAGACCACATCTCAGAAAGCAAACAGGTGGTTGAGAATATAGTTCAATTGCTGTACACTTGTTTAGTGTGTTAACAGCCCTGGTGTTAAACTGCCTGTATTACAGAAAAATCAATACTTTTCAAAAATTCAAAATTTTTCAAAATTTTCAAAATTAGAAAATTTTCAAAATTAGAGCATCACCATAAAAATTTCAAAATTCAAAAATTTCAAAAAATTCAAAAAAAAAAGCATAAATTGGACAAGTATGTTTACATGTATGGGAGACTAACTTTATATTTGCATATAAGAAAATTTTAAGCTCTGCTTTGTTTTTCTCAGTGTCTTACTTGTCTTTGTATGTAAATGTCAAATTTTAATATTTTTATCTATTTTTTTAAAAATTTTATGTGTATGAGTGTACTGACTGCATATATGTAAGTATACCTGTGTTCTGTAGTGCCTGAGAGGGTCAGAAGATGGTGTCAAATTCTCCTGGAACTGGAGTTGCAGGTGGTTGTCAGCCACCACTTGGGTGCTGGGAATTCAACTCAGGTCCTCTGGAAGAGCAGCCAGAGCTCTTAACCACTGATCCATCTTTACAGCCCCTATGCCAGCAGAATTTAATCTCTGCTAATGTAAAATGATTAGAAAATTTACTAATTTTATAGATTTCTAACATGGTAAAAAGAACATTGCCAGGGACTGGAGTGATGGCTCAGTGATGAAGAGCATTTACTATACTTCCAGATGACTCAGGTTCAATTCCCAGCACTGATTTCAGGTGGCTCACATCCCCCTGTAATTCCAGTTGTAGGGGATATGACACCTACTGTTCTCCAGGGACACCTAGATGGATCTGATACACATAAACTCACACAGGCACACATATATACACATTTTAAAAATGACCTTTTTTTAAAACAAGTAAACTGAAGATCTTTCAAGATGGTAAAATAAAAAGAAAAATATTCTGAAATAAATGAAAAACAAAAGTAAGTACTGTTTTTTAAATTCTGTACTAAAACTGGGCATGATGGTATATGCCTTTAATCCCAACACTCAAGAGGCAGAGGCAGGTGTATCTCTGTGAGATCAACTTTAATCACAACACTTGGGAGGCAGAGGCAAGAAGATCTCTGTGAAATCATGCCAGCCTGGTCTACATCACGAGTTCCAGGCCAGCTATGGCTGTAGGGAGACAATGTTAAAAAAAAAAAAAGAAATAGTGAACTCACTTCTTACTTCTTAATTTAAATATGCATTGTATTTAATTTTAGTGAAGGTACAGATTAATTACTCAGGACTCTTTAAAGTGCCCAAAGCAGTGCAAGTTAGACAGCATGTACATTAGAATGAATACTGTAGTTGGCCTCATTGAAGAAGTCATCTATAAAGGAAGTATTGAGTTGTAGAGCATCACCATAAAAATAATAAAAATACAAATTATGATGAATGGAATGGAAGAAAAGGGTACTATTGAGTTAGAGAATAACAGGATTTTCCTAGCAGTACTTCACACATTTTTAGCACTATCAATATCTCTGAGAACTCATTACTACACACATTAGTGGTATTCAACATCAGTTTCTGATTCCATTGGTTTGGGCCAGAGCTAAGACATTTTGGAGGTGGAGAGATGTCTCAATGGTTGAGTACTTGCTGCTCTTCATAGGAATCCAACATCATCTCATGGCCACCATAGATATCTGCACTCATGTACACACACAAAACCAAACAAAAAGCAAACCTCAACAATATGGCTCCCTATACAAAGCTTGCAAAGACCATAGTCAATATGCCATCGTGGATGGAGGATAATTTCACAAGGCCCCACCCCTAGGTGAACAGCTATAGGCACTCAATGGCTGTGGGGGGAAGAAGAATGAGATTTTTTTTCAGGGACAAGACTCCAACCCTAAGGGCTCTGCCTGAAATACTGACAAATAAGGGCATCACTAATTGGACTCACTTTTAGTGTGTAGGTATAGGCCATATATATATACTATATTGAGTGATGATATATATAAACAAATATAGAAGGGGTCATGAATATAAATATTGAAGAGGTTAAGAGCCAGTGGCTGGAGGGATGGGAAGGGTTTGAGGGAGTGGAAAGGATGAAAAAACAGTGTACTTATGTTTGAAATCCTAAAATAGAAGAATAAAAATGAAAATAAATCTTAAGAAATTACATTTTGTGGGGCTGAAGAGATGACTCAGTAGTTAAAAGCACTGGCTGTTCTTGCAGCAGACGCATTTTGGTTCCTAGCACCCACATTGGGCTCCACACAACCAACCATTTGTAACTTCATCTCAAGGGATCTGATGTCCTCTTTTGGCCTCTAATGGCACACACACACACACACACACACAACACACACACACACACACACACAAACACATGCACATGCACATACACATACCTATGCATATAAAATAAATTGTAAGAAATTGCAAGTATGGGGCTGAAGTGTTGGCTGAACAATTAAGAGTGCTTGTTTCCCCTTTATATCACTGTCTTAAATGTCCCCTCCTTTGAAATCACTACTCAGTGTGCAGTGGCTAGGCCCAGACATCCATTCCCTTCTGGGAACAGGCTTGTGGTTCTCATGCTTTTCTGAAATGTAAGGGCCCTCATCCCTAGCTCCTTTATGATTTGCTCTAAGGTATATTAGGGGGAATACTAGAAGTGACTTACTCCCCAGAAATGATAGGAGGACATAGAGCATCTTGGATTAGGAATATATGGACGGGTGAGAGTTCACAGTTTTTGATAGTAAGAGAAAGAGATACACGGGGATGAAGGTATAGAAGAAAGTTTTTTTGGCAGTGATGGGAATGAGATGGTTCTAGGAAGTTGGGATTTATAAAGATGGCATTAGGAAATGACTATCACCAACCATACGAAACTAGTTTACTTCCTTAGGAGTATTTAGAAGCTGAAACCCAAGAAAAGGTGAATGGTTAGATACTATGCTGGAGCATTTTCATTCTTTAACACAGTTATCCTATAAGATGAATAGCATTAATACTATTTTACAGATAATTCCTTGGAAACTCAGAAAGGGTCCATAGCACCAGAGCACACTAATTAGTAACCATAAGAGCCACAATGCAAATCCAAGTCTGCACAGCTTTTCAAGCCTGGCTCTTTCAGAGGAAATGGACAATCCAATGTCTAAAGTTATGCTAATATTTCTGATCACTGCTCTTAGACCAAGTATTTCAGTATTTTTTGTTTTGTCTTGTTTTGTTGGTGCTTTTCGTTTCTTTTTGAGACAGGGTCTTCCCGTAGCCTCATCTTAACTGGAACTTACTATGTAGATCAGGCTGACCTGGTCTCATAGAGATCAGCCTGCGTCTGCCTCCCGGAGTGCTGGCTCATTTCACGTGTTTGGAATGTGAGATTTTCCTAGCTTTGTTACACAATGGGAAACTGTAGGCCTATTGTGCAGTCAACTGTTTTGTGCTTGAAGGGAGTTAATTATCAGAGTACTCCAGAGACAAAGAGGAGGCAAGGAAGGCCAAGTCATAGCTACTGAGGCTGCTTCCTTGAAGACACCATAGCAAGATTTCTGTTTTGAGGCAACAAGCTAGATATTTACTGACTGCAGGAAAAACTAGAGTGGTGAAAGGGCCTATAGACCAGGACGTTTGGGGGAGGGAGCTATCCCCCAACCCCTCCCTCACTGCCCACATTTTTTTCTTTTCACAGTAGGACTTGCCACTTATAGAATGTAAGGAAGGCAGAGTTTGTAAGATGACTTTGTAAGATGGTGACTCTAAAAGTGAAGGCTGCACTGGATCAGGCATAGAGCTCAGGGAGGCAGACAACTCTCCAGGTGACCAAAGGAGAACCACCGGAGTGGTTTAGTTCCCTTTAACTACAGACGGGAAGGGGAAATGAGAATAACCAATCAGCGAATGTCTCTGCAGCAGCAAGCAAAAAAGAATCAAGGAGTTTGCATCTTCTTGGCCCGGGGCCTCAAGCTTCAGTGCAGGGGAACATGAAGCCCATGAGATGCTGAGTGGCCTGCTAGTTTTCTGAAGGGCTGACCTTGGGGAGCATGAACAGAGGTGAGGGCTATCCCTGTTGATTTCAGAAGTTTCCAAGTTCCCTGAGGCTGAGGGTCTCCATATAGTCCCATGGGCTACAGGAACCAATGGATTATACGATCAATCATTATGGTTATTCAACTCTGAAATGATTTCATATAGATCTTCTACTCAGCTATTTGAGAACTGAAGCCACGCTGTAACTCCCATTCCAACCTCACAGCCTGTGCCTGTAGGATGTGTTCACTCTGCTCAAAATTGTCTCTTCCACAGTACCCTCCTTCAGTACCTCTTGCTAACACTTCAGTACCTCTTGCTAAAAATATGCACCTTTCCCCCAGCATCCAAGCACACAGCAATTAGATTCTGTCTGTAAAATCTTTGGAATCTATGTTTTCTTTGCTAAAAAACCATCACTGTCTACATTCCTACACAACTTCCTATCTTCTTTCCATGTCTGTCTTCTATATAGTGCAGAGTGAGTTCTGGAAAATAAACCTAAACATCTTCCTTTCCTACCTCAGTCTTCAGGGTCTCCCATTTGCTTTCCAAGTAAAGCCCTACAAGACATAGGCATAGGAAAAGACTTCCTAAATCAGACAGCAGCTGCGCAAGAATTAAGGTTGACAATTGACAAATGGGACCTCATTAAACTCAAAAGCTTCTGTACATCAAAAGAAACAATCAAGGAAGTGAAGAGAAATCCCACAGAGTGGGAGGAAAACTTCACCAGAGACACATCTGACAAAGCATTGATTTCCAGAATATATAAACTACTCAAAAAACCAAGAAAAAAGAAAACAAATGACCCACTCAATAGATGGAGCAAAGAGCTGAACAGAGACTTCACAAGTGAGGAATTAGAGATGTCTGAGAAACACCTTAAGAAGTGTTTAACATCACTAATCATTAAGGAAATGCAAATCAAAACCACTTTAAGATATCATCTTACTCCAATAAGACTGGCTAGGATCAAGAAAACAAATGATACCAAGTGCTGGAGAGGTTGTGGGGAAAGGGGAACACTCATCCACTGCTGGTGGGAATGTAAACTCATACAGCCACTATGGAAAGCAGTGTGGAGAACGCTTGGAAGACTTGGAATGAACTTGCCACCCAACCCAGCCATGCCACTCCTGGGCATGTACTCTCAAGACTCACCCCACAGCAGAGATACATACACGGACATGTTTATTTCAGCTCTCTTCACAATAGCACGGAGCTGAAACCAACCCAAATGCCCCTCAACTGATGAGTGGATAGAGAAAATGTGGTACATCTACACAATGGAGTTCTATGCAGCAGTAAAGAAAGACAACATCATGAGCTTTGCAGGATAATGGGTGGAACTAAAGGACATCATGCTGAGTGAAGTAACACAGTCCCAGAAAAACAAACGAAGAATGGTGTCCCTCATCTGTGGATGCTAGTGCCAATTACCTAGTTGTAAGTATTTCTTGCATAGGGCCCCCTGAGCTTTTGTCCAAAGCAGTTGGGCGTGATACATATTGGAAATAACAACAACCACAACAGCAACAACAACAGAAAGGACTGCATCCAAGAACTGATTGAAACAGTGAACTTCTGCTCAAAACAGTCAACTTCCTCATGGAGAATATTGAGAAAGACTGAGAAAGAGATGAAAAGCATGTTTGGCAGAATGCATGAGCTCTGGCGGGGTGGGGGAATGGGCAGGAACACGGGTCTAGATTTGTTAAAAAAATAAAAATAAATTTATGTGATAAAAAATAAAAAAAATGAAAGAATTTAAGGATGGAAAAAAAAAGAGACTTCAGCCAGGTGTGGTGGTGCATGCCTTTAATCCTAGCACTTGGGAGGCAGAGGCAGGTGGATCTTTGTGAGTTCAAGGCCAGCTTGCTATACAGAGTGAGTTCCAGGACAGCTGGGATTACAGGGAGACCCTGTCTCGAAAAGACCAAAAAAAAAAATAATAATAATAATAATTTAAAAAAAAGACACTTCATGACCACCCTTCCCCCCTCCTGTACAAAGCCAAGGAGCTGCTCGCTGAAGAAAAAACCTGCCAGAGGCCAAAAGGAGGCTTGTGGACTCTAATAGACTGGACTTTATTCCATGAATATAGTTACATATACAGATCTTTCCAGCCAAACTTAAGACATAGGGGGGTACAACTAAAGTCACCATCTATGTGAAAAGGGAATCGAATAATACCTGTATGTCTTGGGGAGAGGAACAGTATGGCTTTGGGGAGAAGAATGTTGCTTCCATGTCTGTGTATTGGGGGGAGGAAAAGTATTGCTTTTACTTTTTCATTTTTTAAAGTTCCACCACTTGAGGTAGAAGGTACATGCTCAGTTTTAAGTCTTTTCACATCCTTCACATGATTGGTGTGCTCTATTGTTTAAAAGAATATTTGAACACAGTATCTCTGTACAAAAAGTTTTTCTCCCAATCCACGTCCCTCTAAGCCACCTAAATAATCCCTTTTGTTAGGACTAATCTCCACCTTAGGAGGTCAGCTTCCTGATTTGTCAAAAGCCAGTTTGGGGTTACAGCCCAGAGTGTCCTAGTCCAATATCGGCCATCCCTAAAAGCTCTTTGAAAAAATAGCAACACTACAACATTTTAATAAATGAAGGGGGAGTTATAGGAATGAGGATTTGTTTGGCTAGAGCAGAATCCTGCATTTCACCATCCTGAGAACTCCATGGGAGCCGGGAAGGGCGGGGCTTTCTGTTTGATGAATGAGGCCTCATATCCTAAAATACTCCTTCCCCTCTGGTAGGAGCCACTTTGGCTTACACTTCCCAGAGTATCCCCACAAGAAAAAATACTACTATGTGACAGAGTTTGTTTTTTGTTTTTGTTTTTGTTTCCATAAAAGAAAAGCAAAGAGATGTAGGGATTCTTTTGGCAGAAGCACTTCGAGAGGTAGCAAGCAACCTCCAGCGTTGACTCCTGCTGGTCTCCTGCTTGCCTTTGAAAACCTGCCTGGCACCAATTGTCTTTGATGCTTTGGAAAAAGCATTGTCACATTCCTGTAGTGATCTGGAGTATATGGCATGAAATCCTGCATGTCCCAACCCCAAATTCTGTATTTCCTAACCCCCACAAGGTCCTGTATAAAAACCAGAGATTACAGCAATAAACCGAGTTCTTTCCCTCCTGGAACTGCTCCCAGTCTCATCCGAGTCCATCAATTCTTTATTCTCTCTCTCTTTTAATCTCTTTCTCCTATTATATTTAGCCTCACTTCCAATCTTCCTCCCCCTCCCTACCAGGGCTTGGGCCCAGATTGTTAACCAGCTGGCCAGGAACAACCCGGAGACTTGCAGACTGGAAGAACTGTGGGCTCTGGTCCAGGGAGGAAGAACACCTCATAAAAGGCAGCTCAAGCATGGTAACTTAATTGCTGCAATAACCCATCTCCAGTCAAAGACACAAACTCCTGCATTTCAGGGTTTCTGTTCCCACAAATCACAGCAAACCTCTGAGGGGAACTGAGCTTTCCTAGGCAAAGAGGTTTTGTGTTTTGACCAATCATGTCTTTCACCCTTCATATTGGTCATCCTACAGCTGTCATGCAAATGTGGGTTTCTCTTTGCACCAGTCAATAGGGACCTCTCCAGAATACTGAGTTTTGTACTCTCCAATCTCTACACTGACTGTTACTTATCACCCTTGCAAGTCCTGATAGAAAAAATAACTTTGTGTGTCCACTAGTCCTGTCAATGCAATCTCCAGGCAAGGCAACACACTCATGCATTTCAGAGTTTCTGTTTGCACCAATCACAGCAAACCTCTGAGGCAAACAGCTTTCCTAGGCAAAGAGGTTTTGTGTTTGGACCAATCAAGACTTTGACCTTTCATACTGGTCCTACTCTAGCTGTTATACAAATGTGGTTTTCACTTTGCACCAATCAGTAGCGACCTCTCCAGCAAACTGAATTTTGTGCTCTCCAATCCCTATGTTCCTTAATGTTCATGCCAGGCCTGACAGAAAAATAAGCATAGTGTGTCCACCAGTCTGGCAATGATAACACATCTCCAGGCACATCTGCATTTCAGGGTTTCTTTTTGCACCAAACCTATGAGGCAAATTGACTTTTCCTGGGAAAAGAGGTTTTTTGTTTGTTTGTTTCAACCAAACATGGCTTTAACCCTTCCTATTGTTCATACTCCAGCTGTCATGCAAATGTGAGTTTATTCTGCACCAATCACTAGGAAGCTCTCCAGCAAATTGAGTTTTGTGCTGTCCAATTCCTAAACTGACTGTTCCTTAACACCCCCACCAGGCATTACAGACAAAGTACGTTTGTGTGCCCATAAGTCCTGGCAACAACAAAGCATCTTCAGGCACAGCCACACTCTCAAAAATTTCATGGTTTCTGTTTGCACCAAACGCCCAAATGCGGCAAACCTCTGAGGCAAATTGAGCCTCCCTAGGCAAAGAGGTTTTGTGTTTCAACCAATCATGGCTTTTGCCCTTCATATTGGTCATCCTCTAGCTGTCATCCAATGTAGGTTTCTCTTTGCACCAATCAGTAGGGAGGTCTCCAGCTAGCATACTAAGTTTTGTACTCTCCAATCCCTACATTGACTGTTCCTTCATGCCCCAGCCAGGACTGATGGAAAAATAAAATTTGTGTGTACAGTAGTCTTGTAAATGCCATCTCCAGGCAAAGCTACACTGTCATGTATCTCAGGGTTTCTGTTTGCACCAATCACAGCAAACCTCTGAGGAAAATTGAGCTTTACTAGCCAAAGACATTTTGTGTGTGGACCAATCACGGCTTTGACACTTCATCCTGGTCCTAATCTAGCTGCTATACAAATGTGGTTTTCACTTTGCACCAATCAGTAGGGACCTCTCTGGTAAACTGAATTTTTTTTTCTCTCCAATCCCTATAGTGACAGTTCTTTAACATTCATGCCAGGCCTGATGGAAAAATAAACTTTGTGTGTCCAGCAGTCCTGTCAATTTTAACCCATCTCCAGTCAAAGACACAATCTCCTGCATTTCAGGCTTTCTGTTCACACCAATCACAGCAAACCTAAGAGGGAAACTGAGCTTTCCTAGGCAAAGAGGTTTTGTGTTTTGACCAATCATGGCTTTGACCCTTTATACTGGTCATACTCTAGCTGTCATGGAAATGTGGGTTTATCAACCAGCAGTCACTAGGAACCTCTCCAGCAAACTGAGATTTGTGCTCAATCCCTCAACTGACTGTTCCTTAACACTCACGCCATGCCTCAGGGAAATAGGTTTGTGTCTCCACAAGTCTGGCAATGATAATGCAACTCCAGGCACAGCCACACACTCAAGCATTACATGGTTTCTATTTGAATCAATCAGAGCAAACCTTTGAGGCAAATTGAGCTTTCCTACACAAAGAGGTTTTGCATTTTGACCAATCATGGCTTTCGCCCTTCATATTGGTCATCCTCCAGCTGTCATGCAAATGTGGGTATCTTTTTTCCACCAATCAGTAGGGACCTCAGTAGCAAACAGTTTTCTACTCTCCAATATCTACACTGTTCCTTAATGCCCCCGCCAGGCCTGATAGAAAAATAAATTTTGTTTGTACACTAGTCTGGTAAATGCCACATCCAGGCAAAGCCACACTGTCATGCCTTTCAGGGTTTCTGTTTGCACCAATCACAGCAAACCTCTGAGGCAAAGTGAGCTTTCCTAGGCAAAGACGTTTTGTGTGTGGACCAATCTCAGCTTTGACTCTTCATCCTGGTCCTACTGTAGCTGTTATAAAAATGTAGTTTTCATTTTGCACCAATCAGTAGGGACCTTTCTGGTAATCTGAATTTTGTGCTCTCCAATTTCTACACTGACTGTTCCTTAACACTTTTGCCAAGCCTCACGGAAATAGGTTTGTGTCTCCACCATTCTGGCAATGATAATGCAGCTCCAGGCACAGCCACATGCAGAAGCATTACATGGTTTCTGTTTGCACCAATCACATCAAACCTCTGAGGCAAATTGAGCTTTCCTAGGCAAAGAGGTTTTGTATTTTGACCAACCATGGCTTTTGCGCTTCATATTGGCCATCCTCCAGCTCTCATGCAAATGCGGTTTTCACTTAGCGCCAATCAATAGGCACCTCTCCAGCAAACTGAGATTTGTGCTCTCCAATCTCTATGTTCCTTAATGTTCATGCCAGGCCTGGCAGAAAAATAAATGTAGTGTGTCAACCAGTCTGGCAATGATAACACATCTCTAGGCACAGCTGCATTCCAGGGTTTCTTTATGCCCCAAAACTCTGAGGCAAATTGACCTTTCCCTAGGATAAGAGGTTTTTTTTTGTTTCAACCAATCATGGCTTTGATACTTTATACTTGCATACTCCAGCTGCCATGCCAATGTGGGTTTCTCTGCATCAATCAGTAGGGACCTCTCCAGTAAACTGAATTTTGTCCTCTCCAATCCCTACACTGACTGTTCCTTATTGCCCCTGCCAGGCCTGATGGAAAATTGTTTGTACACTAGTCTGGTAAATGTCATCTCCAGGCAAAGCCACACTGCCATGGATTTCAGGGTTTGTGTTTGCACCAATCACAGGAAACCTCTGAAGCAAATTGAGCTTTCCTAGGCAAAGACGTTTTGTGTGGGGGCCAATGAGGGCTTTCACCCTTCACACTGGTCTACTCTAGGTGTTATAAATATGAGGTTTTCACTTTGCACCAATCAGTAGGGGCCTTTCTGGTAATCTGAATTTTGTGTTCTCCAATTCCTACAATGACTGTTGCTTAACACTTTTGCCATGGCACAAGGAAATAGGTCTGTGTCTCCACCAGTGTTGCAGAGATAATTCACCTCCAGGAAAATCCACACTCTCAAGCATTTCATGGTTTCTGTTTGCACCAATCACAGCAAACCTCTGAGGAAAATTGAGCTTTCCTAGGCAAAGTGGTTTTGTGTTTTGACCAATCATGGCTTCCTCCCTTCATGTTAATCATCTGCCAGCTGTATGCAAATATGGGTTTCTCTTTGCACCAACCAGTAGGGACCTCTCTAGCATACTGAGTATTACTCTCAAATCCCTACACTGGCTGTCCCTTATCGCCCCTGCAGGCCTGGTGGAAAAATAAAATTTGTGTGTACACTAGTCTGGTAAAAGCCATCTCTAGGCAAAGCCTCACTGTCATGGATTTCAGGGCCTTTTGTGTTTGCACCAATCACAGCAAACCTCTGAGGGAAATTGAGCTTTCCTAGGCAAAGATGTTTTGTGTGTGCACCAATCAGGGCTTTGACCCTTCCTACTGGTCTTACTCTAGCTGTTATACAAAAGTGGTTTTCACTTTGCACCAATCAGCAGGGAACGTTCGGGTAATCTGAATTTTGTGCTGTCCAATTACTACACTGACTGTTCCTTAACACTTTTGCCATGGCACACAGAAATAGGTCTCTGTCTCCACCGTTGTTGGAGAGATAATTCATCTCCAGGCAAATCCACACTTTCAAGCATTTCATGGTTTCTGTTTGCACCAATCACAGCAAACCTCTGAGGCAAATTGAGCTTTCCTAAGCAAAGTGGTTTTGTGTTTTGACCAATCATGGCTTTCGCCCTTCATATTGGTCATCCTCCAGCTGTATGCAAATGTGGGTTTCTATTTGCACCAATCAGTAGGGCCCTCTCTAGTATACTGAGTTTTGTACTCTGTAATCCCTACACTGACTGTTCCTTATTATTGCTGCCAGGCCTGAGGGAAAAATAAAATTTGTGCACACACTATTCTGGTAAATGCCATGTCCAGGTAAAGCCACACCATCATGCCTTTCAGGGTTTCTGTTCGCACCATTCACAGCAAACCTCTGAAGCAAACTGAGCTTTCCTAGGCAAAAACTTTTGTCTGTGGCCCAGTCATAGCTTTGACCCTTCATACTGGCCGTACTCTAGCTGTTATACAAATGTGGTTTTCGCCAGGAATGGTGGTGCATTCCTTTAATCCTAGCACTTGGGAGGCAGAGGCAGAAGGGTTTTTGTGAGTTTCAAAGCCAGCCTGGTCCACAGAATGAGTTCCAGGACAGCTGGGGCTACAAGGAGACCTGTCTGGAAAAGACCAAAAAACAAAAAACAAAAGAAAAAAAAAAAAAAAAAAAAACAGAACAAAACAAACAAACAACGTGGTTTTCACTTTGCACCAGTCAGTAGGGACCTCTCCAGTAAACTGAATTTTGTGCTCTCCAATTCCTACGCTGACTGTTCCTTAACACTTTTGCCATGTCTCGGGGAAATAGGTTTGTTTCCACCAGTCTGGCAAAGATAATGCATCTTCAGGCACTGCCACACTTCAGCATTTCATGGTTTCTGGTTCCACCAATCACAGCAAAGCTGTGAGGCAAATTGAGATTTCCTAGGCAAAGAGGTTTATGTTTCGACCAATCATGGCTTCCTCCCTTCATATTGGTCATCAGCCAGCTGTATGAAATGTGGGTTTCTATTTGCAACAATCAGTAGGGACCTCTATAGCATACTGAGTACTGTACTCTCAAATCCCTACACTGACTGTTTCTTATCGCCCCTGCAGGCCTGGTGTTAAAATTTGTGTGTACACTAGTCTGGTAAATGCCATCTCCGGGCAAAGTAACACTGTCATGGATTTCAGGCTTTGTGTTTGCACCAATCACAGCAAACCTCTGAGGCAAATTGAGCTTGCCTAGGCAAAGACATTTTGTGTGTGGACCAATCAGGGCTTTCACCCTTCATACTGGTCCTACTCTAGGTGTTACACAATGAGGTTTTCACTTTGCACCAATCAGTAGGGACTTTACTGTAATTTGAATTTTGGGCTCTCCAATTCCTACACTTACTGTTCCTTAACACTTTTGCCAGCCCTCACAGAAAAAAGGTTGTGTATCCGCTGGTCTGGCAAAGATAATTCACTTCCATTCACAGCCACACTCTCAAAGCATTTCATGGATTCTGTTTGTACCAATCACAGCAAACCCCTGAGGCAAATTGAGCTTTCCTAGGCAAAGAGGTTTTGTGTTTTGACCAATCATGGCTTTCACTCTTCATATGGTCATTCTCTAGCTGTCATGCAAATGTGGCTTTCTCTTTGCACCAATCAGTAAGTATCTCTCTAGCATACTGAGTTTTGTACTCTCCAATCCGAACACTGACTGTTCCTTTTTGCAACCACCAGGCCTGATGGAAAAATAAAATTTGTGTGTACAATAGTCTGGTAAATGCCATCTCCAGACGAAGCCACACTGTCACTTATTTCAGAGTTTCTCTTTTCACCAATCAGTAGGGACCTTTCTAGTAATCTGAATTTTGTGCTCTCTAATTCCTACACTGACTGTTCCTTAACACTTTATTTGGTTGTTTTGTTTTGTTTTGGTCTTTTTGAGACAGGATCTCCCTGTAGCTCTGGCTGTCCTGGAACTCATTCTGTAAATCAGGCTGGCCTCGAACTCACAGAGATCCGCGTGCCTCTGCCTCCCAAGTGCTAGGATTAAAGGGGTGTGCCACCACGCCCAGCTCCTTAACACTTTAGACGTGCGTCTCAGAAAAAGTTTTGTGTCTCCACTCCTGGGCATGTACCCTCAAGACTTACGCCACCACAGAGATACATGCACGGCCATGTTTATTTCAGCTCTCTTCACAATAGCAAAGAGCTGGAACCAACCTAAATGCCCCTCAACTGACGAATGGATAGAGAAAATGTGGTACATCTACACAATGGAGTTCTATGCAGCAGTAAAGAAAGACGACATCACGAGCTTTGCAGGAAAATGGCTGGAGCTAGAGGACATCATGCTGAGTGAAGTAACACAGTCCCAGAAAAACAAACGACGAATGGTATCCCTCATCTGTGGATGCTAGTGCCAATTACCCAGTTGTAAGTATTTCTTGTGTAGGGCCCCCTGAGCTT
>VZQC01010130.1:501147-608207 GCA_009823505.1 Rhizomys pruinosus
GCTTTTTTTGGTCTTTTGAGACAGGGTCTCTCTGTAGCCCCAGCTGTCCTGGAACTCGCTCTGTAGACCAGGCTGGCCTTGAACTCACAAAGATCCATCTGCCTCTGCCTCCCAAGTGCTAGGATTAAAGGCGTGCGCCACCACGCCCGGCAAGCCCAGTATTTTTAAAACACTAAAAAAGACAAGCAGTCATTAATCCACACAATATATGTATTCAAATGAAAACTTTGTTCCCAGACAATGTTGTGTAAATGTTGGTGTGCAAGAGACTAACTCTATAATGAGTCCACAAACTAACTGGAAAGCCGATTTTCTTTTCTGAATAAATTTCTGGTGTCTTGTTTAGTTGTGAATTTCTCATGCAAGACTGGATAACATGCAAAGTATCTTTTCTGGCTGCCATGGCCAAGCTGCCTTTTCAGATGCATGAAGTCTAATAGATCCATTTTATCATCTTCACTAATTTTCTGCTGAGGCAAGCGAAACTACAGGATCAGAGAATAGTGTTATGGTGAAAGGATCTGAACATGTAGACAAGCCTTCCTTTGTCTGCTTTGACACTAAACTGGCGGAATGATTGTAACATTTGCTACATATTTTAGTAGAGTCCATTTCCTAATTATTGAAGTTAAGGTGTTAGATATGATTTCTTAAGAACTTTCAGGTGTGATAGTAAAGAGTTCCATCTTGGAAATATTTGGGGAAATGGGTATACTGCTTCATATCTAAACCTTTGCCAGATATAAATACACTATTTTTTCAGGCAAGCCCCTGGCATTATCCATACCAACAAATGCAAGAGAAAATCAACAATGTATCAACTAATTCTGTGCTTGGTTTATATTTTAATCTTATGAAGGTGTCACACTCCTAATCTCATGTGTTATTCCTTATAAGCTAGAGTGATACTGTTACTCAATTTTATGTAAATACAATTCCTTCAAGCTTATTTTGTTCAGTTGACATAGTTGTTAAACAGGTACTTCTTATCAGACTCACAGAAATAGCTCTCCTTAGGGGAAAAAAGTCTCACATTCTAAGTGACATCGTATTTATTAAAAGAATTAAATTATGCAAATAAAAGGCTATGGCTTATATCATATCTTATTTAGGATTTGGATAAAACTATATCTCTTATTATTTTTAAACTACAATGTACTTATGGGAACTGGAGGCAGATGTTTTTACAACTATTGTGTGTATAACTCAGAATTTATTTTATGGTAGCACTCACATACCCAGCAAGGTTTTCAGCATACAGTGTGGTATGTTTACAAAGAATTAGAGAGTTAAAACTCAAGTTTACACAACGTAAAACATAATTTGAATTGTAGGACTGAGCTCATAAGACTGGACTGTAAAATTTGAGACAAGATATATTGTTATTAACAGCTTTAATACCCCAAACCTGGTTCCTAAGGGGAATATGATGATTATGATTACTACTTAAGACTTTTTGAAAAATGTCATTGTACTACACGAGGTATGTAATAAAATATCAGGTGAGGACAGGCAGCTTTCCTGGGAATAAGTCTGAATAATGTGCCCAAAATGGATTTGTATAAGAAAGAAGACAAAAGACATAATGTCAGCCAGGCGTGGTGGCACACACCTTTAACAAGAGCACTCAGGAGGCAGAGGCAAGCGGATCTTTGTGAGTTCAAGGCCAGCCTGGTCTACAGAGTGAGTTCCAGGACAGCTGGGGCTACAGGGAGACCCTGTTTCAAAAGACAAAAAAAAAGACATAATGTATGTCTATAAACTCAATATTCTTTAAAAAAATAAGCATGGTTCCTGTGGAGTGATACTACTTCAATATGGTTTTTCTAAAAGCTAAAATTTAGGTTGTATATTCAGATGTGTCTTATTTAATGATTTTATGCTTCATAAAGAAAAATGGGATATGGAGAAATAGCCTAATAGATTCTCCCACAAAGGAAGATAAAACACTAAATTTTCTTTGAAGGGGTTTTAAAATATATAACCTCTTATAAGGATTCCTCATGTAATGACACAGGATATCACTAAAACTTGTGAAATTGCTAGCAATAATAACAAAGGAGTAATGTGCTAAAACCTATGATATTTCTGGATGAGGGGCAATGGCTTGCCTAAAACAAATACAAAAATCAATAAATTGCCCAATTTGGCATAATTAAATACTTAAAGTGGAGTCATCAAAACACCATTCCAAGATGGTTATTTCTCCTGTTACTAATGGCTAAATTCTATCAGCAAGGATACAAGTAGTCTTCATGCTTACAGTTGGTAAAACTATTAAAAAAATGGATTTATAGTTCTTATCTATACTGATTATTTTTTGCCACAAGTAAAAAAACATGGAAATAACTATAAATAATATAATAATATTTTCATTTTCAAAGGAGGAAGGAGCCAGATATAGCTCATTAAGTCTGAGATACAGTTTGAACACACAGGTTCATGACATAGTGACTGCTTTCTAGTCTACCAATACAGAGGGTATGTTTTCTACATGACAGCTGGAGTCTAGATGTTACGAGTGGATAATTATCCTAGTAGGACACATAATACATTTTTAAAAAGTCACAATTCAAAAGAAACTACTACAAAATCATTCAGCTATCTTTCTACCATACAACAAAGCATAACAGGTTTGGGGTTGTATTTGTTTTGTTTTCTGTTTTTTTCTTTTTGAGGAAGGGTCTCCCTGTAGCCCCAGCTGTCCTGGAACTCTCTATGTAGACCAGGCTGGCCTTGAACTAACAGAGATCCACCTGCCTCTGCCACCTTAGTGCTGGGATTAAAGGTGTGTGCCACCACGCCTGGTGCATAACAGGTTTTAAAAGTGGATTTTCAATAAATGTGTTTCTGTTTTGTTAGAGCATGGACCATAGAAATGACCACTGCTGAAATTAAAATTTATAGTCTGGCTTGAATAATGTAAAGATTTGTTGTTTGTTTGTTTGCTTGTTTTAGCCATAGGAAGGCTGGTCAATATTGAATGACCCAACGCCTCTGTGAAGCTTCTGACTTGTAGGATTGTTGATGGCTTTTCCCTAACTAGATGGGTTAAATGAATACCATTGTAGAATTCTGTTAGGTATGTCTCAGATGAACTTTTTATCTAAGCTATTGTGACACAATTTAAAAAGGTAAAGAAATGAGTCTTGATGGAGTCATATGACAGATATATTGGTTCATATTGATACAAGTCTACTGCAATAAATTATAGTGTAGACCTCACTGTGACATGATAACTAGAAAGTGGGGGGACCTATATCTTATATGCCTTTCATAAATGGAAGCTATAAATATTTGTGAAAAACAACCTAGAGGGGCTGGAGGGATGGCTCAGCGGTTAAGAACTCTGACAGAAAACCTACATTATTTCTGTTCTAAAGATGGTGAGAACACAGCTTAAGAAAGTGAAGATGGGGGCTGGAGAGATGGCTCAGCGGTTAAGAGCGCCAACTGCTGTTGCAGAGGACCCGGGTTTGATTCACAGCACCCACATGGCAGCTAAGAACCGTCTTTAACTCCAGTTCCAGGGGAATCCGACACCCTCTTCTGACCTCTGCAGCAATGCATGACAAGGGTGCACCAACCTACATGCAGACAGTACACACATACACATAAAAAATAATAAATAAATAAAATTTAAAAAAAAAGAAAAACAACCTAAAATCATTAAAGCCAAATTTATCACCAGCACTGTACAACAATTTCAATAGGTGTAAATAAGTGTTTATGCATCATAGGATTTCAACTTTTAAAAAGTAGCTTCACAATTCATCTAATTCAGTAGTATCCTGAGGTGGATTAACCATAAAATCTTTTTCAAATCAAAACTATAAGGACAGATTAAAAACAGATAAATTCCAAATAGAGATATTCTGTCTGAAAAGGAGATGCTGTATAGCAGAAGCCCTTCATTTTTGTCCTTTCTATTGGGGGACCCATTAGAAGACTTAATGCTTCATTGAGTACACTGGAAATGACTGACTCGGTTTAATCCCTTCATTTAACTGACTATGAAATAGAAATGTACAGGTGTTCTAGTTTGCTTCCCCATTGCTGGTACAAACCACTCTGACCAATACCAACTTGGGAAGGAAAGAGTTTATTTGTCTTACATCTCTCAGGTCACAGTTCTTCACTTAGGGAGCCCAAGGAAGGAACTCAAAGGAATCTGGAGGCAGAAACTGAAGCACGGGCCATAGAGGAATGCTGCTTACTGGCTTGGTCACCTGGCCCATGGTCTGCATGCTTTTTTATACCATACAAAACAACCTGCCTAGGGGTAGCATTACCCATAGTGGACTGGGCCTTTCCATATCACTCTACTCAACAATCAAGAAAATACCCCATAAACATGGCAACAGGCCAGTCCAATGGAGGTAATTCTTTGAGGCTCCCTCAACCTGGGTGCATTAAGTTGACACTAAGCTATCCAGCACAAATAACCACTTGTCTCCTTGGTACACACACATCACTCTTAAACCATAAGCTTGTCATGTCTTATCCCCAAGGTATGATGCTAATATAACATGAAACATTACAACCTTAAAAGTTCTTAAAAAAACTCAAATACAAAAGTAAAGGGAAAAATGTGAACCCCAAAACATATTTTGGAATTAATATACAGTTTATTCCCAGAGGTCATAATTTTGATACATGTGTCATTTACATAGGCATAATTTGGAGCAATACAAAGGGGAGGGAACAACAACAACATAAGGACTGGGACAAAGAACTGACCAATACAGTTATATTCTGCTCAGAACAACAAGCCTCTGCAGAAAAAATCCTTGGGAACAGTGAGAGAAAGATGCAAGACATGTACGGCAGAATACATAAACTGGGGTGGGGGGAGGGACAGAGAGAGGGGAATGTATCCAAATTGGACTGAAAAATGATGTATGAAATATACAAAATGTCAATTAAAGAAAACTCAAATACTTAAAAGTTCAGTCTCTTTTAAAAGTCTCTCAACTGTAGGCTCCTGTAAAATTAAAAACAAGTACTGTTTTATTTCAAAAGTTAGAATTGGGAACAAAATCTTAGTCCAGCAAAGTATCTCAAAGGTGGATATCTGGGATTAACACACAATCTTCTAGGCTCCAAAGGGTTTCAGCACTTCCACTTCTCGGGTTCTGCAGTCCACAGCACATAGCTCATCTTGAAGGCCCAGGCCGGCTCCATTCCATATCTGCTGCTATTCTTGGTGGTCTTCCCATGGTCCTGATATCTCCAAATAGCTGGATTCTTCACTACAGCCGAGGCTGCATTTTCACCAATGGCCTTTCCTGGCCTCTCAGTACCAAGCCTCAGCCGCTCTCTGTGACCCCTTCACACTTTCAACACCAGAACCATTTAAGAGGCTCTTACGCATTACCAAATCTTGCTTCCAGCTTGAGATGGAGGCTTAGGCCCCCTCTAGATCATAGTTTCTGTATGCTGACCCTGAAAAATTCTTCCCAGCTGATTTCACCACAGTGAGGCTGGTCTGTTACTTACAGCTGAATTTTCAGCTCCAGCTAACCAGCATATATTGTCTTGGTGATACAAATGTTTCACTTCAGGTTCTGATCTCTTCTATCACAGTTGATTCTTCAGCCCCAGCCAAAAAGAACACACAGATTCTCTGTTCAAAATATCAAACAGCCAAGATAATCTTCTCTTTGAAGCTTGACAAGCTAGGCCTCCACTGTCTACAACCCCTTTAGCATAACTGTTTCAAGCTCCACAGTAACCAACTCGAAGCGCTCAATGACTTTTCTAGCCCAAAGTTCTTATCACTTCCATAATCCTCCCCAAAACACTATGGTCAAGTCTCTTGCAGCAATAACCCATAATCCAGGTACCAACTTCTGTTCTACTTTGCTTCTCCATTGCTGTAACAAAACACTCTGACCAATACCAACTTGAGGAGGAAAGGGTTTATTTAGCTTACATCTCCTGGGTCACAGTTCTTCACGTAGGGAGTTCAAGGTAGAATCTCAGGGCAGGAACCTGGAGGCAGGAGCTAAAGCACAGGCCATGGAGGAATGCTGCTTACTGGCTTGTTCCCCTGGCTCATGCTCTGCCTTCTTTCTTATACAATACAGAATAACTTGCCCAGGGGTGGCACGTCCCAGTGGACTGGGCCCTTCTACATCACTCAACAATCAAGAAAATACCCATAGACAAAGCCACAGGCCAGTTCAATGGAGGAAATTCCCCAATTGAGGCTCCCTCAACCCAGGTGTGTCAGGTTGACACTAAACCTATCGAGCACAACAGGCTAAGTGATTAAACTAATAGCACAGATGTTTGGTTATAGGATTATAACTTGTCTAGAAACATATGTTCCTCTTCCTTTGACTCATCTTCCTCTGCGAATAATAGCATAATCACTGGAGGATGAAAGTCAAACCACGGGCTGCGTAAAAACTTTTATAAAATACATGTAGCGGAGCTGGAGCGATGACTCAGTGCTTAAAAGAACCAGTTCCTCTTGCAGAGGACCCTGGTTCTATTCCAAGAACCCACATGTTGTCTAACAACCATCCATAACTCCAGTTCTGGGGGAGCCAATGCCCTCCTCTGACCTTCACAGGCATTCCAGGAGACCACACCATTTTACTTACCTATGCAGGCAATACACTCAGACACATAAAATTAAAACAATAGTAAAGAAAATATTTAAAAATAAATATTTAAAAATACATGATAAAAACTGTTAGACAATGCAAAAGCTGAAGGAAGGATTGGAAGTCACATGCATGCACACAATATACACTCTTACAAATAAAATAAAATATTAGAGGCTGATTTTGGTTGGGTAAACTAAATTACTTATGTTGTTTAAAAATTGGTCTAATACTGTCAACATAAAAGATTGGTCACATTTAAAATATGTAAACTACAAGTTACTTTTACTTCTAATCCATACTAAATTTCCAGATAAAGGCCTTGACATTAATGTCTTTTTATAATGTTATCTGTAACATCCCCTTTTTATCTACAAGATAATTTAGCTTTAAAAGACTGTATATCATCTCTTCATCAACAATGAACCTCAGAACATCGGTTCCCATATGGATATGTATATAGTACTATGGTTTTCAAAAAATATATATTCTCCTAAAATAAGGTAAAATTAATGTAATGCCCTCCAAAGGACAGCTTAACTTCTTCCTTACATTAAGAGACATAGAATCTCTTGGAAGGATATTCTATTTCTCAAAAATATCTATTAAATATGTATCAAGGCCAGGTACTATCCTGGCTGGGATTTCTCCCAAAAACTAATTGTATCAGTAAAAAATATATTACAGCTGTCTTTTATCAAGCTAAAAATCAGGCCCAATAAATCTACCAAGGCTAACAGAGCCATAGGTAATCTCAAATACTAAACTAATATATTATTTTGTTTTTCCAAACTAAAATTAAAGGGCTAGTCTATGTTATTCTTTTTTTATTTACTTATATATATTTTTTGGTCTTTTTGAGACAGGGTCTCCCTTTAGTCTTAGCTAGCCTGGAGCTCGCTATATAGACCAGGCTGGCCTTGAACTCACAGAGATCTGCCTGCCTCTGCCTCCCGAATGCTGGGATTAAAGGCATGCACCACCACACCCAGCCTAAAATGGTTCTTAGCTGCCTAGTTGCCATATGGGTGCTGGAAATCTAACCCAGGTCCTCTGTAAGAGCAGTCAGTGCTCTTAACCGCTGAGCCATCCCTCCAGCCCCTATGTTATTCTTAAAATAATTTTAATAAGCCTCCATCCATTTATACTGGAATGATAAATGAGGTATTTTCTACCCAAGGTAATATAAAAGAATGGTATCTCTAACCACCTGGGTTATGCCAGCAGAACAACCTAGTATAGTGAATAAAGATTACTTGACTGCCTATGCTATCACTATTCATATTTCATCAGTAAACTGCAAAAGGGCATCCCTGAGAGCCAAGACTCCAGCTCAGCGGGAGGCCATCTGCAGCAGCTTTTGCTTTGCCTCCAGGCTCACAATCCACATCTCCAAGCTGAGTCGCCAGCCTCCTGCTGGAAAAAAGGTTGAGACAACCCAGGTGCAACAAAAATGGTTTACTCCCTTTCTCACCTGCCCTCCCCCAAAAGCCTGGAAACTGCTGGCTAGAGAAAAACCTACAGGAGAAAATTGTGACTGAACTTTATTCCATCAATATAGATCTCTCCAGCCAGGCTTGGGACTTTGGGGTTACAAGTAAAAAACACTATCTATGTTAAAAGGGATATCAAGTGATATCTGTATGTTTTCATGTATAAGATAAGGAATGTTACTCTTAGAAATAATGTCATTCACATACCTGTATGTCTTTGTATGTCTTTCTATGTAGGCCAAGCAATGTCATTTTTAGAAATGATGTCATTCACATACCTGTATGTCTTTGTATGTCTTTATGTGAAAAAAAAGGTACTACTTTTGTTTTGTCATTTTTTAGAGTTCCACCACTTAAGGGCAAAGTTGCATACTCAGTGGGTATCTTTGCATCTTTTATGGTCGGTTTGCAATGCACTGGCATCAGTTTCTGTGTTTAAATCAATAGGTGTGAATGCACTGGAGAGTCTTAGCAACTGGCCCAAGGCCTTCTCCTCTGTCCTCAGAGGAAGATCAAAGGATGCCTGCATGCCTTTATGTTTAGGAGAAAAAAAAAAAAAAAGCCTTGTTACCTGCAACCTAAATTCCCCTAGGCAACCAGGATAATCCCTTTTGTTAATACTAATTCTCACCTCAGGAGGTCAGCTTTCTGGTTTGTCAAAAGCCAGTTTGGGGTTACAGCCCCAAATGTCTTTAGTCCAGTATCAAGCCATCCCTAAAGATCCTCTAGAACACAGTAACAACTTTGCTCCATTTTAATTAATAATGAAAGGAACTAGCTTGTAGGAATAAGACTTTGTCTGGCTTGAGGTAGGAGCCTGCAAACTTTGTCCCAGGGCTTCTGTGAGTTATCTGATATCTCCGTGGGCATTTAAGTTGCCTCTGTGAGTTATCTGTAGCTCCATGAGGTCCAGATAATGCAGTGTTTCCTGCCTTGCCTACTTCTGCAAAGTTCCAGACCCTGACGGGCCTTTTCCTTTGATATACTGAGCAAAATGTCACACCTCAAGTTTACTGTATACACAAATGGGAGCTATGCTGTCCCCAGCAGAAGCCAAGATGCCTACTATACACACACTCAGGTTCTGTTGTCCCCAGTAGGAGTTGCGTTGGGCTGCACTATTCCAGAATGTCCCCAATAGATAAAATATTAACAGTTTGTGACAACTGAGCTTTTTTAAAAAAATAAGTAAAAATGGGGAGATGTAGGCATTCTTTTGGCAGAAGCACTTAAAAAGAGTTAGCAAACAGCTCCCAAAACTCCTGCTGTTATCCTCACAGACCTGTGAGGCTCGGGCTGTTTTTGATCTCTTAGAGAAAAAGCTTTGATCTGGAATATATAGCCTGAGGTTCCCTTGTCCCCAACTGCCTGCCCCAGCCCCCAATTGTGTGTGTGTGTCCCAGCCCATGCAAGGGTTTGTATAAAAGCCTTGAGTTACAACATTAAACTGGAGTCTTTCTCCTGGCTTCTAGCTGAGTCATTTTCCATTTCTCTTTGGGTGACTTCTCACAGTTTCCTCCCCCTCCTTGCCAGAGCTCAGCCTGGAACTGTAAGCCTGCTGGCCAGGGACAATTCCGAGGCTTGCAGCCTTGCAAAGCTGAGAGCCTGGTCCAGAGAAGAAGAAGATCAAGTGGACAGCAGCACACACATAATGAACATTTAAAGGACCACCAGACAAATACATTTTAGACAACATGGTGGCACATACCTTTAATCCCAGAATTCAGGAGACAGAGGCAAGCAAATTTCTGAGAGATGGCAGCCAACCTGGTGTACTTAGCAAGTTCTAGGCCAACAAAATATAACAAAACAAAACAAAACAAAAAGGCAATAATTCTGAGATTAAGAAGCAATTAAGAAGTCAAGCACTGAAAAGTACATCAAAACATATATCAACATGCTAATGTAATTTAGGAATGTAAAATTAAATGTCTTTTTTATCTGCCTGTAAATTTACTGTTAAACTGTGAATCTCTAAATGTGTTTTGGAGTTAACCTATAGTATATTTTTAGACTCTATAAACCTGATTTATGTATGTAATGTACAGATGTATATTTTGAAGTAATATAAAATTAAACAGAAAAAAAAAGGAAATAGGTATTGGTCCATGAAAAAAAAAGTCATGTACTGATAAATAACTATGCTTACACCTTTTGGAAAAGCTATTTCCAGCCTTAATCAGAGAATGCTCTCCTTACAATGAATGCAGAGACTCATGGCTCCCCAAGATGCAGAGAATAAACAATGGTTGTGTGCCCATCATTAAACATTTATATCATCTCTAAGGCTAAGGGAACATTGCAGAAGGAGTGGGGGGAGCATGTAAGAGCCAGGAGATAGAGTGGGAGGCTGTCAAATGCCAACTCTCTAAACTCAATACAGTCATCGCAATTATTAACTCACAACTATAGTTACTTCCACTGGGCTCACAGGAGACTGCCCCGATTAGCAATCAGTCAAGGAATGGGGAGGGCCTCACAGATCCCTGCGTTTTATGATGAACTATTAGCTATTTATAGATTCTGTGAGATGGCATTTATTGTTTATAGTTGTGTGCCCACTACTTAGCCAACCAGGTTCCAAACCCACCGTCAAAAGACAGATTTACTCTCAGTGGGTCACAAAACAAAATGAATAGTCTTAAACATAAGAGGGCTTTGTGCGGAGGGAAGAGGAATCAACAGAGTGGTATAGAGGTAGGGGCGAAGCAAAGGTATGCACTGCATACATTTGCAATTTTGTCTAATACCAAACTTAATACTTTAATACAAATCTTAATACTTTAAGATTGAAACCTACAAAGACTCTTGTATTGAATATTATATTCTTTGTCTATTTTTAATATATATTATTGAATTTTTGTGCATTTCGTACAATACCTCTTAATAAAATTTAGGTACCTTCCCCCATCTGCACCCCCATAGCTCACCCATCTGATTTCATGTTATATTTCCAAGCTTACATAAAAGGCAGAAATGACTGCATCAATGACAAAAACTCACTATAACAGATTTTAAAAAGTAGCACGTCTATTAAATGCCCCTTTTTCCTGGTGGGAAACACTTGCCAGGAAAAAAAAATGTTATCTGACATGCCCAAGCAGATTTGTATATTTTTTATTTTTTTAGTTATTTTTCTCGATGTGTATGAATGTACTGTCCGCATGCAGGTCTGTGCACCCGTGTCGTGCAATGCCTCGGAGGTCAGAAGAGGGTGTCAGATTCCCCTGGAACTGGAGTTCTCCTGGAATTGGAGTTTCCGACAGTTCTCAGCCGCCATGTGGGTGCTGGGGATTGAACCCAGGTCCTCTGCAAGAGTAGTCGGTGCTTTTAACCACTAGGCCATCTCTCCAGCCCCAGATTTGTATATTTTTATAAAATTAGGAAGATAAGTGCTTACAATAAACTAGTGACATCATCAAAACTGCATCATAATAGACTCTCAGATCTAACGAAGGCAAGAAAATGAAATAATTAATTGATTTTAATATACATGCCCCCGAATGACCTATATAAACCAGAGAGCTCCAAAATAAAATTAAGCAATATGTTACAAGATTGTCAGTTTGCAAAGCTAGTCAATTTGAAGATTCATTGCATGTTTGAAAATATGGAGCTCCATATGAAAATTAAAGTTCAGAATTGGTCCCAACCGGGTTCGGCAGTGAAACAAGACATTTAGACATTTGCTATGTTCATTGTAAACCATCTTCCTTTAGACGACCTCTTGATAAACTGGAGACATGTTTGAGTTCTTTGAGGTAAAGAAGACAAGCACACGCATACAACAGAGGTATGCTGCTGTTTCAAAAATAAATTAAGCTAGTACTGGTAGGAATGCCTGTGTCTTCTTTAATTATTATTGGAAAACATTTCAGGAGCTGGAGAGACGTCTCAGCTGTTAAGAGCACTAGCTGCGGGGCTGGAGAGATGGCCTAGCGGTTAAGAGCGCCGACCGCTCTTACAGAGGACCCGGGTTCGATCCCCAGCACCCACATGGCGGCCGAAAACCGTCTGAAACTCCAATTCCAGGAGAACTCCAGTTCCAGGGGAATCCGAGACCCTCTTCTGACCTCCGCGGCTTTGCACGACACAGGTGCACAAACCTGCATGCAGACAGTACATTCATACACATACGGAAATAAATAAAAAATTTAAAAAAAAAAGAGCACTAGCTGCTCTTTGTGGAGGACTCAAGTTCAGTTCCCAGCTCCCACGTGGCACCTAATAATCATTTTTAACTTCACTTCCAAGAAATCCAATGCCCTCTTCTAGCCTCTGTGGACACCGCATACATTGCACTTACATACATGTAGGCAAAACACACAAACACATAAAATAATGATTAAACTTAAAAAAAGAAAGCATTTCATATTCATATGAACTCGCAGCAAGTGTGAGAACATGCACAAGACCTAAACAAGTCCCTCCCACACCAAGTCTCAGCATGGATGTGAGGACATGGGAAGGTAGGCAAGAAGCTCTGACCCCAGCTTAACATCTATTGGCAACTGATAGCTGATGAGAGAGGGAGAGTGAGTTTTCTTTAAGGGTGTGATATTGGGTAGCTTGGCCAGACTCCAAGGGATGGATCCACACCCAAGAGCATTTGGGAAAACAAACTCACTATGCACTAAAAAAAAAAATGTAATAATAGAGGACATTAAATCCTGTAAGTAATAGTAACTTGGGGGTGGAGATTTGGGAGGGAGTCTGAATATGATCAAAATACATTGTATGAAATTCTCAAAGAATCAATAAAAAACATTTTTTTTTTCTGGTCTTTTCAAGACAGGGTCTCCCTGGAGCTCCAGGCTGTCCTGAAACTCACTATGAAGACCAGGCTGGCCTTGAACTCACAAAGATCCACCTGCCTCTGCCTCCCAAGTGCTAGGATTAAAGGCGTGTGCCACCACGCCCGACAATAAAAAACATTTTTAAAAAGCATTTTAGGGGCTGGAGAGATGGCCTAGTGGTTAAAAGCACCGACTGCTCTTGCAGAGGACCCGGGTTTGATCCCCAGCACCCACATGGTGGCTGAAAACCAGCTTTAACTCCAGTTCCAGGGGAATTTGACGCCCTCTTCTGACCTCCACGGCATTGCAAGACACAGGTGAACAAACCTGCATGCAGACAGTACATTCACACACATACGAAAAAAGTAAAATTAAAAATAAATAAATAAAAATAGAACAGGAGAGAAGGTAGAGGCAGAGGTGTAGGGCAGAAAAAAAGCATTTTATTTTTTGAGTTGAAGAATTTTATATGATAAAGTATACCTTAAGACATCAGAAGGCATCCATTGTTTTGTTTTTGGTTCATTTTTATCAAATTCTTCACTGTCCAATTGGGAAAAAAGTAACTCTTAAATGCCAACAATACAGAGATACAGATAGTCTATAACAGCTGATGAGCTTACAAACAGCTTCTGAATCCTGAGGCTCCTTCCCTAAATCAAGAGTTCCTAATCTCCATGGTGTTATGTCAATTAGTATCACCAGGAGAGATTATTTTGAGGGGTTTTGTCGTTGCTGTTTCTAACAGGGTCTCCTGTAACCCAAGTTTTCCTTATACTCTGAAAATAATCCTGAGATCCGGATCTTTTTGCCTGCACTTTCCAAGTGCTTGGATTACAGGCATGCATCACCATGATCTGCCCAAGGATTTCTACTATTGATAACAGAATTCTATATTTACTCAAAGCAGAACATCAAGGGCCTGTTTCTACTGTGTATGAGATATAAAGCTGTTAAAATGACTTTTTGATTCAGATTTTACAGATTGAAGATATTCTTCTAAACTTTGAACTCAATTGCCTAAGCACCTGAATTAATTCCAAAGTCCAAATTACTAGAAAAGGAGAAAGGGAAAAAGGCTAAACTACAGTTACCCCTTTTCTCACTATCCTTCCCAAATAATATGTGTTTATACTCATTAAGTTATACCAAGAAGATTATTTTCTGTACAAAAAAAGCAAAGGAGTAATTTTCTGAAAGATCCCTGGATTTGTTTGTTTGTTTGTTTCTATTTTATAAGGATGGGTAGGAACATGCATGGCTTACTATTTTAGAAACCATGAAGAACTTCCTCAGAATCTCTGTTCTTCAGGTCAAAAGAGTGAAAATCGGCCATCAGAGGGGCTGGAGAGAATGGCCTAGCTCTTTCATAGGACCCGGGTTCGATCCGCAGCACCCACAGGGAGGCTGAGAACCATCTTTAACTCCAGTTCCAGGGGAATCTGACACCCTCTTCTGACCTTCATGGCATTGCACGACACAGGTGCACAAACCTACATGAAGACAGTACTTCATAAATACAACAGTAAAAAAGAAAAAAAAAAATGTGACATAAAAAAGTATCGGCCAGCAGAGAATGTGGGTTGCTGAAAAATCACTAAAGAATGGTAATCAATTCTGGTACAGGAAAAAGTCTTATGAAAAGAAGATGGAAATACATAATTTTTAAAAAAAAATCAAAACATACCTAAACATTACAATAAAACAATAATCAGGTTTTTGGCAAAAAAAAAAACAAACATCAATTTTCTTTGTGGGTAAAGACAATAGTAAGAATACTGTGATTTTATATTATTTTGTTAGAAATACACTACTTAACCGGGCGTGGTGGCACACAGCTTTAATCCTAGCACTTGGGAGGCAGAGGCAGGCGGATCTTTGTGAGTTCAAAGCCAGCCTGGTCTACAGAGTGAGTTCCAGGACAGCTGAGGCTACAGGGAGACCCTGTCTTGAAAAGACAAAAATAAATAAATAAAAAAAAAATAAAAAAGAAATACTCAGGGGTGGAATGGCAAGGTAAAATAAAGTTTTAAGTTTCACCTAAAGATGATTAAAGGTAAACAGTATTATGTACGTAGTACTTTATAATCCTATATACACACACTTTAAAGTGCTCCTATTCTCTGTCAAAATATTACTTCTCTACTAGAAACATACGTACATATAAACATATATATACATATATATTCATATACATATACACATTGTTCATTTTTGTGTGGACATGGTGGCTCATGCCTTTGATTCCAGCACTTGAGAAGCAAAATCAGGTGGATCTCTGTGAGTTTGAGGGCACCCTCATCTATATAGCAAGTTTTAGGCCAGCCATGGTTAAACAGAGAGGGGCTGGAGAGAATGGCCTAGCTCTTTCATAGGACCCGGGTTCGATCCGCAGCACCCACAGGGAGGCTGAGAACCATCTTTAACTCCAGTTCCAGGGGAATCTGACACCCTCTTCTGACCTTCATGGCATTGCACGACACAGGTGCACAAACCTACATGAAGACAGTACATTCATACACATAAAAAAAAAAAAAAAAAAAAAAGAAAATCGGCCATCAGAGAATGGTGTCTCAAAAAATAAAACAAAACATTGATATTTTCTGAACCAATGTCTTATAATTTCATCTTGTACAATTCTGGGCTTTATGATGTGGTAAAAAGGTAAAAAGATAAAATCTCTTTAATCAAAAACGGTGACTATTGCATAGGACAAGTAAGCAGTACCAAGCCTCTTTTAGACAAACCTTCCCTAAATGTCCAGAACAAAGCTTGAGAACTGAACAGTCTTGCTATCTTGTAATGATATTCCCTAAACTGTGCTGCTGGCCTTTGAATTGTTGCATCCAGGAATTATTGCTTAGAAGATTTTTATATTTGTGGCACTTTGTTACCTAATACATATGTGTTTCAGCTTACATCAGAAATCTTGGTAGACAGAGAGCTATTTCTCTTTGACTACTTTCTACTCATCCATGACAAAAGAACATTACTATAAATCTTTAAAAAATAATTATTTTAATATTTTTCACAGCAATAGAAGACTCCTATGATATAATCAACTTCATAGATTATTAATGATTAGGATATTCAGAACACAGTTTATCAGAAGAAAACACTGTGACATAAGACATAATGTTGCACTTTTTGCTGTTACAGAAACTATAGGCTGTTCACTAAGGATAATATTTTCTATATCAGCTTCAGTTTTATGTTATATAAATAGAAGTTATTATCCTTACTTTATAGCATAAGGTTTTCTTATAATTCAAGATAAATAAGCTAAATGTCAGAGGAAATATTTGTGTTATGAAGTACTATAAGTACTTATTAATATACAAGTAATTATAACTTCTTCACACCTAAATAGTAAGCCCTGATTAAATACCTCATAAATAGTAAAAAAAAAAAATCAATGGAACATATACTGAGTGTTGGCTATGGTCAAAGAATAAATTAAACGTACAAATCTGTTTTAAAAACACCATTTTATTTCAACATGGACTCATACATCACAAGCTGGCATCAAACTTACTGTGTATCCAAGGTTGACCTCAAACTCATGATCCTGTATCCTTCATCTCCTAAGTGCTAGGACTTCAAATATGTGCCAGCACTCCTGGTTTAAAATGCAGACCTAGGATTGAATCTAGGACTTTGTTATAGGTCAGAATTCTGCCAACTGGATCAGCCCCTGATTCTTATTTTTCAGATTCATATTCGGATTTTGCTTATGATCCTTCATGTCACATAAATAAGACTCATTTTAATATATTTATAAAGTATTTGTTCATCCTTAGTAAGGAATATCAAAATAAACTTGCTCGAATTTTAATTTCTCATACAACTGTACAATTATCTTGCTATATTCATTGTTTTCATGGATTCTTAATTCATAAAAGTCTAATTGAGTCTCTTTGTAGTGTCTGGGTTCCCTATATGACATATTGAGCTATGTTTGTGAGTATGTTTGGCAAATCCAGTAAAAACTCCAGTATATGGTTCCAATAAAGAGAAAATGAGAAAACAAAGTAACACCTCTTTTTTCTCCTAAGTGTGAGCAATTAAACAATGCAATCAGGCATACTAAACAAAGCTCACAAAGTAAAGGCTGATATCTCTTCAGCATATACAATATTAAGAATGCTTTCAAAGCAGTCACTGCCAGCAGCCAAAAGCATCTATCACAAGGTTCCCTGTTTGTAAAAGCAGCATTATGTGAAGCACTTCCTTTTATTTTCATCTCCAGTTTGGAAACATGCCCATCTGTGCAGATTACATTACTATGTCTGGTGCTATTAATTGCCTGAGCATCTGAATAAATACTTGCTGCTGCATCTTTTAAAGCAAGCGCCTAATGATCCCTTTGCTACTGACTTACCATCAGTCTGCAAGTAAAAGAAGAAACAAAGAACAGGTTGCTTGCCGGAGTCCAGCTTTTTGTCATATAACTGTAGTAGAAGCCAAAAATCAGGGCCCTCTCCAAATCTGTCTGAACTTTTGGGGTTGGGTGAGGACCAAGCAACATGAGATACTTTGGAAGCTTCCACTGGCAGCTGACATGCATGGATTAGTTCTAGAAATATGTCTCATGAATTTAAATATATTACTCACTTTTAAAATTTGTGAATGATTGGGATTGGCATCTTTTATAAAGGTTTAGAAAGAACCAGGACCCCTAAGGAAAATCGGCTTTCAAGGGGAGTTTTGTAGCATACAGAAGCAAAAGCTTGAGTTACAAATCTTCAGAAACTTTTCTATGAGTGATCTGTGATCTTTTTTTTTTTAATTTTATTTATTTTTGTATGTGTATGAATGTACTGTCTGCATGTAGGTCTGTGCACCCATGTCATGCAATGCCACAGAGGTCAGAAGAGGGCATTTGATTCCCCTGGGATCGAACCCAGGTCCCCTGCAAGAGCATTCGGTGCTCCCAACCACTAGGCCATTTCTCCAGCCCCATGATCTGTGATCTTAAGGCTGACTACTAAGAGAAATACGGTGGTGGGACAAACAACAGAAACTCACAGCTATCTGCACAATTCTAAACCAAAGTCAGTAGACTTCAAAAGCATCTGATAAATAACTTCATTTTGACCGTTAAATGGACCAATAAAGATATACTTGTTCAATAAAGGTAGCAATAAGCTGGTGCTACTGCTCTATTACATTATAATTCACATATTCTAAATACTCAATTTATATTATCATATTGTGCTAACCACATCTTCCTGAGGGTGAAAGTACAAGATGCATTAATTCTACCTCCGAGATACACAAACCAGTTTAGGCAAGCTTTGATATTTCACTAAAGCATTGGCTGTGGAACTGGAATACAGGCCTTTCTTTAGACACTGCGCTCATTATTTTTCTAAGCATAAGTACACCACACAGTATCCTCCACTAAGGTCTTTTATAGTAGTCTGATTTACATCGATTACAATTATTTATCAAGTTACTGTGGTAGATGGTGCATATGAATAGTGAGATGACCTTAAATCTTCAATTTCTCTACTGTCCACTGTCCATAACCTTATGAAAAAGCAAAAATGGGGGAGGCTGGAGAGATGGTCTAGTGGTTAAAAGTGCCAACTTCTCTTGCAGAGGACCCGGGTTCGATCCTCAGCACCCACATGGCGGCGAAGACCCGTCTTTAACTCCAGTTCCAGGGGAATCTGACACCCTCTTCTGACCTCCACGGCATTGCACGACACAGGTGCATAAACCTACATGCAGACAGTACATTCATACACATACAAGAATAAATAAAAATTTAAAAAAAAGAAAAAGAAAAAAGAAGCACAAAGAATTTATGTAATGGTTCACACTCCTGAAGTTCCCTCCCCACCTCCCTGTTTTGACACAGAATCTCACTTAATTATAATTCTAGCTGGCCTAGAACTCCCTATGGAGACTAGGCTTGCTTTGAGTTCATAGACAGCCACCTTCCTCTGCCTCTCAGGTGCTGAGATTAAAGGTCTGAAGTTTTCCATTTTAAGAGAAACCAAAATCATTTACAAATCAATGTCTCAGGTGAAGCATAGCAGAAACTTTTTTGTTTGTTTTGCTATTAACAAAATATAGATACCATTGAAGCATATGGGCAACTTTGCCAAGACTTGTAAAGAAGTTAAAATATGGGCAGATTCATATAATATCAAATTTAAGCTGTTTCTCCCTATACAGGGAGATTAGGCAATGCAAAATGACAAAAAACGAAAACCACACAGAAACAATAATAAAAGCCCCAGTGAGCAACATGTGGTGTGTTGATGTTTGTCTGAACAAACCCAAGAAAAAATACAATTTAGCATCCACAAGCATACTTTTAGTCTCAAATTTAATTTCCTCGTTATAGTGGATTACTATGAAGAGTCTACATTACTTTAAAAGGGAAATGAAACTTACCCCTCCCCATTTTTTCTCGTGGCTTCTGGCAGGTCCTGGATGATGATTCTCTGCACAAAACAGAGCACAGACACAGTCAGACAGTGAGATTCACAGAGGCTGAGTCACTCCATCAGATAAGCTGAATTACAGCTGATGTGGTCAATGTGGTCATTTCATTTCAGTGCATTCTAATCTTGCTCCCTTACAAAACTGTTTCCTCTATCACAGATGCCTGACTTTCAGAGAACAGAAACAGTATTCTGAAAAGCATGGGCTCTGCAGCAAGTTACTATGACTTTCTTTATCTGGTACTAGTTTTTGCCCTTGCCAAATAAAAAATCTTCAAATTGGTCTTATGGTTATCTTTTAGGAAGATAGTGATATCAACAAAATATGGCAGGCAAAAAATGCCAAAGGCTCAGTGTTAATAACCAGGGCAGCACGTTATTAGCTTGCTTGTCTCTGCCTTCTCTTCAATATCATTCTATGACAAATCCAATACCCTTTAAAGTGTAACAGTTTCCCGAATGGTGTCAAGCTTCAGTGCCCCTAATCAAGTTATCCTTGAGGCAAAACAGTCCACAGAGTTATTTTCAATAAATAGCATGAATCAATAACCATGGATCACTGAAAACAAAAAAATTACAGAAATAAAAGAAACACACAAATTACAATTGCACTGGAAGGCTATGTGTGCCAGAACAGCAGCAGTTCTGTTTATAGAATGAAAAAAAGCATACATATACAGAAACCAATTTTTACTACAATGCTTCAGTTTCTTTTGAGTATAATCCACAGAGCTACTATTTACCAGTCATTTGTCAAGCTCTCAATACAGAGCTAAGCACTTGGGAGGTAAAGCTATATGATGCATCAGTCCATTAAGGAATTAGCTTGAATTTACACAGGGGAAATCAAGAAATAAATACCAAACTGAAACCTGATGGCTAGCTCTGTGGTTCTAGATAAAGTATTTTCTATTTCAAATTCTTTTCTCCTAACAGTTCTGGCCTATATATGTGTTTCTCAAACTGTACAGTGTGTGCTATTTAAAAACAAGGTTCTCTGATCAAATAAATGTATAAAATGCCAACCTAAGGCTACAAAATTTTCCTTACCACACAAGTTTTCAGAGACTTTAAAATTATAATGAGCAATGTAACAAAAAGGTATAGTCTCAATCTATTTGGACTTTTATTATACATAACATCTATTTATTATTCATTTCTTTGGGAAACTGGACAGGAGAACTGTTTAAGCCTCTCCCAACTCTGAAATCCTATTAATTTCTACCAAAGTTTTAATTATATGCAATAAAACAATATGCAATAAAGTAAAAAATAAAAGGTTCTGGATACTCCAAGAAGTCTGATTCAGAAACAAAGGTTAGAAGTCATCTAATAATTTGTCACCAATTCACCTTCTTTCAAAAACAGCTAAAGTTCCTCAAAAATATCTTATACAGGGGAAAAAAACCAGAAAGACAGGAAAGAAAATTATGCAAAGAAAGAAAAGATAGAAAGGAAAACAAAGAGGAATAGCTAAGAAGAGGAGGAGGAACAAGAGAGGAAAATGGGTTGTGAATATGATCAAAATATATAAATATATGAAAATGTCATAATGAAATCTATTATATTGCATAATTAATGTATGCCAATAAGAAGAAAAAAATAGTTAATGTATGCCAATAAGAAGAAAAAGTTGAAAAATTTTCTGAAGAAGCCTAGTTTAGAAATAGGTTAACATTTCAAGCTGCATTAGGCTACAGAGCTGTTGTCCCACCCACTGGGATTTCTCCTTGAAGTTAAGTTGTATAAGCAATCATCAAAAACACAAAGTTTGGAGTCCCAGTGACCCCTGACTTTTCAAGTGAAGTTATTATGAGAAGGCTTTAATAAAAGCCAATACGCTAAAGGGTAATCTATGTACAAATGAAGACATGAAAGAATTAAGCAGGCCAAGTTGAATTTGAATCTTCAAAGGATAACCATAGTAACTAAGGGGAAAGAAGAATTGAGAGGTGAGAGTAGCTTGAGTAGGGACCGTGAGAGCAGAGTGCCGGATGAATCTGGAAGACTTCTTCAGTCTTTTAAATTTTTTTTTTGCTTGTTCTTCTTTAATATTTAATCATCCTTTTGCAAAGAACCAAGCCTCTTTCAATTGTATTAGTGGGAACCACAAAGTAAAGGGCTATGAAACATGGGCCAGGATTTTCAAAGAGCAATTGCCTCTCCGGAGGTCAGTGCAATAGAGGTAAGAGGTGTCATTTTGTGCAGCCATCTTCCCAGGGAAGATGAAACCAAGGAGGCAAAAGTCAATACCTGCCTGTCAGCCACCTCATCTACACATCCAGATGTAAACCTACACATCCAGATGTAAACCTACAAAGATCAGAATCTTATTTTAAACAAGAGGATTTCTTTAGAACTACTTATGTAAACCAGGCTGGCTTTAAATGCACAGAATTGTTACTTGATTTGCCTCCAGTGTGCCATGGTTAAAGGTGTAGGCTACCATACCCACCTCTATCTATATTTCTTTTTTTTTTTTTTTTGGTCTTTTCGAGACAGGGTCTCCCTGTAGCCCCAGCTGTCCTGGAACTCACTCTGTAGACCTCTATCTATATTTCTAACCTCTAGCCAAAACCTACTTGACTGTTGTTTTAAGTATATTGCATTACATTGGAAGTGGTATTCAGTTTAGGATAGGGATCTGACTAAAAACAACAACAACAACAATAACAACAACAGACAAATTAGATTGATGAATAGTCTTATTTAGAGAGGTATAAACCCAAAGCTATCTAAAAAACACATACATATAGCTAGGTGTGGTGGCACACGCCTTTAATCCCAGCACCCAGGAGGCAGAGCCAGGCAGATCTCTGTGAGTTCAAGGCCAGCCTGGTCTACATAACAAGTTCCAGGACAGCAGGGGCTACAGGGAGACCCATGCTCAAAAAGACAAAACAAACAACCATAAAAAAACACATACATATAAACATACATATACACACACACACACACACACACACACACACACACACACAGAGATGGGGAGGGGAGAGGAAGATGGACTACCTAGTAAAACCAAAAATGTCTCAAAATTATTTGTAAAAATGACCACTCTTAGCCAGGCATGGTAGTGCATACCTTTAATCCCAGCACTCAGGAGGCAGAGGCAGAGGCAGAGGCAGGCAGATCATCGTGAGTTCAAGGCCAGCCTGGTCTACAGCTGGGGCTACAGGGAGATCCTGTCTCAAAAAGACAAAAAATAAAAAAATAAAATAAAACAAAGTCAAAGTTAAGACACAACAGCCATTTCTCAGGTTGCACNGAGGAGAGCTAGGGAGAAGAGAGAAGGCAGTGAAAGAGGAGAAACGAGAACGAAGGAGAAAAAAAAAAAAAGAAAAAGAAAAAAGAAGGAGAAGAGGGAGGAAAAGAGAGAATTCGCTAGGGCTCCCCTCCACAGGGCCGAAGAAAAAAACCAAAGGAGGTTTGGATGTTCTACCTAAGAAACCACTGAGTAAGCCGGGCATGGGTGGCATACGCCTTTAATACCACCACTCAGGAGGCAGAGGCATCTCTGTGAGTTCAAGGCCAGCATAGTCTACAGAGCCAGCTCCAGGACAGCTAAAACTAAAAGGGAGATCCTGTTTCAAAAAGACAAAAGAAAAACCCACTGAGTAATCCAAGGCCACAAAATTTATATCTGTTTTTCTTCTAAGAGTATTATAGTGTTAACTAAGTCTTTAATCCCATCTGACATGAGGTGGGGCTCCAGCTTTATTCTTTGGTATCTGTTGTTCCTAGAGTGTTTATTGGAAATCAACTCACCATGAATGCATGGGTTGATTTTTAGTCTTCTAATTCTTTTCCATTGATTTATTTCTAGAAAGCAAACAAAGTCATCTGGAATTATGATAGGGTCCATATTGAACCTGTGAATCAGTTAAGGAAGAGGTCAGAGTTTTACAGGACAAAAAGTGCCTTGTGAAGCTGGGAGCGGTACTGGCAGACTGCCTGATGGTTGGGTGATAGTCCCAATGGGCCACGTCATCCAGAGCTCTCTTGGATCAAGCCACAGGACCCCATGACCCTAGATACTTGAGGACAGAGGTGGAGGTCAGGGCAGAAATACTCAAGGGAGAAGAGCATCTACTCCTCAACCAGGGCGAAATGAGGGAAGGTGTGAAAGGCAGCTTGCAGCCAGTGTTAACTCTCAGTATTGGAAAGATCCTCCTCCAGGGACAACAGAATTGCTCAGGGCTCAAAGGTAATGCACACAGATGTATCTTGCTGCATTAGTGTGTCTGCAGAAGACCAAGAACAACCAAATGTTTGTCAGTAGGATTAACCAAGAAGCACTGTGCAACCATTGAGATGCATGGTGAGTACCATACACTATCTCATTAATTATTTTTAGTATTTTTTTAAAATGGGCATACAAAGTAATATATTTCCTTGGAATTAAAAATGAGTTATTTTGCCGGGTGTGGTGGTGCAATGCTTTTAATCTAGCACGTCGGAGGCAGAGGCAGTGGACTTTGTGAATTCAAGGCAAGGGCAGCCTGGTCTACAGAGTGAGTTCCAGGATAGCTGTGGCTCCACGGGAGACCCTGTCTTTTGACAAAAAAAAAACAAAGAAAAGACGTGAGTATTTTTATTAGTTTTTTACTTTTTTAATTTTATTTATTTTTTGTATGTGTAATGAAGTGTACTGGCTGCATGTAAGTGTCTGTGACCCGTGTCGTGACAATGCTGGAGGTCAGAAGCGGGTCTCGGATTTCCCTGGAACTGGAGTCTCCTGGAATTGGAGTTACAGACGGTATCTCAGCCGCCACTGTGGCCGGTGTTTGCGGACCCTCGACTCACTCGGTCCCTCTGACCACAGAGCCGTTCGGTGGCTCTCCACCATGCTTCCCAAGGCTTCTCTCCGCCCCGGAAATGCTATTATTTTACGCTGGGCACCTGGTGGTGCCTGCTGTAAATCTCGCACCTCGGAGGCATGCCGAGGCAGGTGGCATCACTGTCAGTTCAAGGCCAGCCTGTTTTCTCCACTTAGTGAGTTTCCAGGACAGCTGGGCGCTACCGGCAAGACCTGTCTCAAAATTGACAAAAAAATTGACTTATGTTATTTTGTTAAACTTCTTACTGTTTAGGACCGTATTTGCTTGACCTTCGTATTAAGTGCATGTGTGTTGCTATAATGTCCATTCAAGCGCCAGAGGGGTGGCCAAACCAGATCCCCTACGAACTGAAGCTACTATGGGCAGTCCCTGGAGAACCTCAAACCCTAGTCCTCTACCCGAGCTAGGCCAGTGCTCGTGTAGACACTACTTAGCAATCTCTGCTAGCCCCCGTATTTTATTGTTCTTAAAGTGTGTGTGGTGTGTGTGTCGCTGTCGCTGTGTACACGGGTTCCCCCCCCTTGAGCCTATTGTTGACGCTTCTCTGCACGCAGTTGCTCGTTTTTACTTTTGCTTTTTAATTTTTATATAGTGTCGTGCACTGTACTGTCGCACTGTAGCGTTTGTGAGGTGCACCAGTAGTCGTGCATGTCTACCGAAAGCGAGTCTGAAGGCTCAGACCATGGGTACGTCGGTTCCTCCTGCGTTCACTTCGGTAGTTCTCCTGGCAATTGGACGCATACCCCCCCTTACGCCGCCTCCCAGCGACGTGGCTCCTCCCTCGTTTTTGTTGGTACGCTTTTTTTCGATCCCTGTGGGTCTGCTTGCCACTTCGGTCGCCTCTGTGGCTGGGCTTGACACCCGGGGTCCTCTGCCAGGCAGTTGGGTTGAGCTTAACATCATCGGCCTCTCTCCAGCCCCCAGAGCTGGCAGCTTTTACAGCGTGCCTGAATCTGTGCCGGGAACCTGACTTCAGTTATCTGCTGTGGACTTGGGAGCAACCTCAATTTCCCTGTAGTGCTGCTTCTGGTGCATAATAAAATGAGCAAGGTAGCCCCGCTTTGTAACTTGCCGGCTGATGAGGAAGGTAATATGTTGGATAACGAACTTGTGTCTTATGCTGGGGTGTGGTGGCCATGCCTTTAATCCCAGCACTGGGGAGGCAGAGGCGGCACGACTCCTCTGTGAGTTCAAGGCTAGGCTGGTCTACATAGTGAATTCCAGGCCAGCTGGGGCTACAGGGAGACCCTGTCTCAAAAAGACAAAAAAAAAGAATACTGGGGTCTTCAGTACCAGCATTGCTGATGTGCCTGAGCCAGCCAAGGCATGACACAGAGGAGTAGTTTACATGGGTATTTGGGGGATGCTATGTCATGTGCCATTCCGACAGGTTAGCCAAGCATAGTTGAGCAGGTCATCACCTGCTGTTTTGCTCCTGGGCCACCGAGGTGCTTACATGGGTAAGGACAGCTTTTCTGGCAACAGTGAGTGAGCAGAGCCTGACAATGTGCCCCTATGTTGATCAAGGCCCAGCCCAAGTATCTCTGTGTATGAGGACTGGTAGGCTTTGCCTGAAACATTAGAACCTTTGATCACAAAGGCTCGGCAGGCTGACTGAGATAATTTTACCCCCATTTACTCCTAAGGCTTTTGCTAAGCAGTCTACCCTAGAGCCCTATCTGCATTCCTGGCTGCTGTCCCTACTACTTGATTCCTAGTCCTCTGCCAGGCTGCGACCATCCTTGAGTGTATTCCCTGCCTTACTGCAAGAAGGTGCATGTGTCTAGGGCGTGGTGGTAGGTGAGACCAGCCTGGTCTGCATAAAGAGAATTCCCTGGGTCTCTGGTTAGAGCCCCCAGATATGGGCCAAGAGATACTGAGCCTTCTGGAGGTCCCTGTCTTCCTGGAGCTGACTCTCTAGAGTAACCCAGCACCCAACAAAGGGAAGTAACTAAAGCCTGGAAGGGAAGTCAATTCATGTGGATGGTGTGAAGGAAGGGGCCTCTCTAGTGAGTAAAAAAAAAGAATGACTACTCTTTCATGGATTTACATAGCATAACATAAAATACCACCCTCTATAAACCAGATTCTGCCTTCCATAAATGTTATATATCCCTGCCAACATAGCCTCTAGTCATCCTGTAAATATGTTTTAAACTGTTGGAACTCATGTCTCTGATCATTTTATCTTTACTGGTTACAAAAGTTCCATTCGTCCTTCAATATCAGTAGTGAAGCTTGCCCTTATTTACTTAATAAAAAAATTATCTCTTTTTCTTGAACTCATTTATAGTATGAAGTTTAGGCCCTATCTAATACAGATATACATACTTTATAGTATCTATCAGACAAACACTCAGGGAATAATGCTTCCTCTACACAGGAATCTAGTCTGTGCAGGATAAAAATTATCTCAATGAAGGATCTAATGACCTACACCAACAAATTCAGGTGATGTTCTCATGACAAGTACATTCAAGAGAAACTATGTTTGTCTTAGTTTCCTTTAGAATAATTCTTCAAATTCTAGTAATTTGTAGACCATCCTAATAAATTTTAATATTTTTCAAAACTCATCTATTTATACTTATTTAATATTTTTTCAATTAAACTTGTTTACTGCAGTGTCAACTTTAGATTTGTCCTATAAATTAGCATGTTTCCATTGGTCTTTTTAGGACCTATACAAGTTAGAAATGACAACTTTACAAGGAAAAAATGTCATGCTTCATTATAGTAAGTACCTAGGTAGAATAAGCTAACATCCACATCATTGAGAACCCAGAATCACTAAAATTGTCACAGAACTATAAAAATAAGCATGCATCTCAGAAAACAGATAAGCAGTTGCACTGTAGACACAATGGTTTTGTGATCCAGACCAAGCTTATGTCATTATTGGGGGTATGCTATTATTTTAGTTTAGGAAATTTGAAACACTATTTTAGAGTATTCCATAGTTTGAATGCCAACTCGATTATTAGTTAGGTTTTTTATATTCTACTTGTTTAGTGAGTTTTCCACTTTAGTTTCTGTTGTTCTGATGAAACACTGACCAAAAGGAAAGGATTGGGAAGGAAAGGGTTTATTTCCCCTTGCATGTCAAAGTCTATCATCCAGAGAATTTAGGCCATGACCTCAAGCAGGAACATGAAGACAGGAACTGAAGCAGATACCATGGAGGAATGCTATGTACTGGCTCACTTCCCCTGGCTTGTTGCTCAGCTGCCTTTCTTTTTTTTTTTTTTTATGAGAATTTTATTTTTATTTTTTTATTTATTTTTTTTTAATTTATTTTTATTGATGCTTTGTGTATTTCATACATCATTTTCCAATTCAGTTCAGGCATATATCCCCTTCCCTCCCCCCCCACCCCACCCCTACCCATCGCAGATCGTGCATTCTGCCATAAGTTTTCTGCATCTTTCTCTGCTTTTTTGTTTTGTTTTGTTTTCATTTTTAACAATAGGTGATAATTTGTGAGTACAAGCATCCTTCATGTAAAACCAATTTGCAAGCAGTTGTGCCCAAACCCACACAGCTCATGGGTCCCACCATCCAGCAGGGGGGGCTTGTATGTTCAATCAAGTTGATCAAATGAGTGTCCAGCTGCCTTTCTTTAACAGACCAGCTCCACCAACCTAGACATGGCACCACCCAGAATAGGCTGGGCCCTCTTACATCAATTATTAATCAGGAAAATGCCTCACAGACCTGTCCACAAGTCAGTCTGAGGGAAGAAATTCCTCAACTGAGGTTCTGTCTTCCCAGGTGTGCCAAGCTGACAACTAAAGCTATGACAGTTAAACAAAATGTTCTCAATTTGAGACAAATATACTGCTTATTTCATATTTTTTGTTTTGTTTTGTTTTATTTATTTTTTTTCACATAAATTTATTTTTATTTTTAACAAATCTAGACCCGTGTTCCCGCCCATTCCCCCACCCCGCCAGAGCTCATGCATTCTGCCAAACATGCTTATTTCATATTTTATCTAATATATGAGAACTAATTTTTATTATAATTTTTAAACTGTATATGTTTAAGGTATGCAGATGAATATATAGTGAAGCATGGCCTCATAAATAATGACAAGATGTGGAGTTCTAACCAGAGATCAGAGTATAGCCTTTGCCATCATACATACCTGGAATTAAGGCCTGGCTTACCAATTACTAGCTATCTGATCTTGGACAACTCAAATTTTTTTAAGTGCTAATGTCTTCTAGCACATTGGGATTATCAATAGTATCTTTAACTTCATATGCCTTGAGGGAAGATTAAATGAAAGTGTCTATAATAGTTCTTGATATCAGTAAGTGGGACCAGTAAAGATGATAACAAAGCTTTGGCACCTCTCACACAAATGCTAGTATTCAATCTGGTTCTTTAAAAAAATTTTGATTTATTCATTTTTATTCTATGTGTATGAGTGTTTTTCCTGCATGTGTGTAAGTGCACCTCTACTTGTAATGGCCATAGAGACCAGGAAAGGGCATCAAGTCCCCTGGAACTACAGTAATGGACAGTCGTTAGCCATCATGCTTGTGCTGGGAACCAAACCCAGGTCCTCTGTAAGAGCAGCTAGTGCTCTTAACCACTGAGCTATCATTTCTCTAGCCCCCTAAATCTGTTCCTTGTTTTTTTTTTTTTTTTTAATGGACTCCCTTTTTTTTTTTTTTTTTTGTTTTTTTTATTATGTATTTATTTTTTTTTTTTTTTTTTGTTTTGTTTTGTTTCCATATGAAACTTGAGGTGATTTTTTTTTCCTGCACCTGTGTCTTGTAGGTCAGAAGAGGGTCCTCGGATTTCCCTGGAACTGGAGTTCTTCCTGAATTTGGGAGTTATAGACGGTTTTCTTAGGGAGCCGCCATGTGGGGGGTGTGGAGATCAAACCGGGTCCTGTGCCAAGAGGCGTCGGTGCAGTCTTAACCTCTAGCTATCTCTCCAGCCCGCTGTTCCTTGTTTTTTACTTTTCAGTTGGCACTGAATGTTCAATACTCAGAATTAGCTCTTACTACTTAGGACCGAGAAAAATAACTGATATAACTTTTCCATTGAGTCTTTTTTTTATTTATTTTAAGGGATTCACAATATGCATATATATATTATCTTTATGAGAATTAAGTAAAATTAAACTTTAATATTTTTGTTTTTCAACTATACTGAATTATGATCAACTTTAAATGTACACTCACAATTATGTTAAGAGCTTCCGTTTGCCATTTCGTGTACATGTTTACCCTCTTCTTCTCTAGCTTCCTATTCCTCATAGCTATTCTTCTTGTCAACTGCTGAGATTAAATTACAGCAAGTTCATTTATTAGTTTCAAAACACCACAGGATACATTTTAATTTGTAGAGATGCACATCTATGTTGCCTTTACTTTTCAGTTACATGGTTCTCTCATGTCTAATGGGCTAAGCAGATCAATGATTTTTCCTGTCCTTCACTGACATAAATCTCAATTTTTTGTCTGTTTGAGGACGAGAGCTCCCTTTAGTCCAGCTAGGCCTGGAGGCTCACTTTGTAGACGCAGGTGGTGCCTGTTACTCACATAGGATCAACTAACGTCGCTAGCTGCCTCCCCGTGCTAGGATTAAAGGCAATGCGCCACCAGGCCACAAAACTTTTTTTTTTGAACCTAAATATTTACATATTATATTAACCTCTAGGCACAAAGCTTACTAGGGGCTTTGTTAGTCCTAATCTTTAATTCTTTCCCACTTCCCATTGTCCTTCTGATTTACAAGGTTTAGAGGACCTAAGAGTCCTGTACCATACCCTGGAGATGAGATAATCCCTGGAGTTCTTTCCCTCCTAAAAGCATCTCTTAAGGCTATACAACTCTTCAATTTCCAGGTGTCTCTTCTTTAAATGAAAGCTCTTCTTATAGTAATATTTATAATACTGAGGCACATAACGAGTAATGTATGGTGAATGCAGTCCAATTTACTTGGTGGGGGGTTATGTGTCCTGTGGGGGTAGTGTTGTCCTGCCCCCCCGAGCGTGCACAGTAACTCTCGTGAAGATGTTAGTTGCTCCCCTGTTTCATCGCCCCTACTCTATACGGGAATTTCTTCCTCCCCGCCGCCCCATTCGCTAACCTCTCGGGGGTACCGTATTACGTGCCCTGGAAATGACTTCAGCTCCCTATAGCAGGTCGCCTTCGCTAGAAGAACCGAAGTCTACGGGCTGCCGATACTTACCCATAGTAAATTATTGATTTATCAATGACGGACTCAACAGATACGACCCAGCATCTGGAGAGCTTCGGATAGGACACGTAGTCGCAAGGCTGGCCGGAGTCCAGCAGTGCTGGCTCCCAGGATTCTCAATTGCCGGTTACTCGAGTACACGCGAAATGAATCCGCAGTCTGATCACAGCCGCAAAACAAAACTCACCAGATAGAGATAGCAAGCCTCAGGAGGAAGAAAAAAAAGGGACCAGTCTCCCGTGCTGACATGCTTAAATACTGCCTGCCCAGCAGAACGTAACACCCAAATTGGGGTGGGCCAGTTCTGGGGTTGATGTGGTGCCAATCCAAAGAGCCCTTTTCTCATTATATTAAGTTCTTTAGTCCAGTCAAGTTGAACAACCCCAGGGATTACCCTCACCAAGTCCACCCTTGTCAACTTGACACCCATATAAATAGCTCCTTGTTACTTAAATTCAATTGCAAACGATGGCAGGGTCATAATTCCACCTAACATGTTATAAAGTATCTCATGTGCATAGCAAAGCATATATCTCTAGCGTAGGTGGTAATTGTCCTTGAGAAACATTAGTCCTTCAATCTAATAAACTAAATATGACAACACTTAACACAATCTCAGTTGACATTCCAAAAGGGAACAACAAATATCACTTAATATATATACATATTATGTTAACATATATATATATAATATATAATATATATATATATATATATGCACATTCTTAACCAAATAGCCGAAAGTTAATATCTTATTATAATCCACGTTTACTGCAACTGTTCCCGTGGCTGTCAGCTGATATTTATGACTACCTTCTTCTACTACCCATTCTGTATTTTCCTCCACCATCAGCAAGCACCTCTGCAGGTCTTGTGCTTTTCCTCTGGAGGAGTGACCCATACCTTCACCCTGAAGGGTCTGGCCATTTTTGTCCTGTTGGCTTCGGGTTGTTGGAGTTTCCCATCTGACCTTAATCAAAGGACATGGTAGCACTCAGAAGGTGCCCTACAGATTTCTGCCTTGCCAGACATAATTTCCTTGCGCCCCATTGTGGAGAAAATATCCAATTTCCCCTGGTAGTCGGATCAATCACTCCTCCTACTACTGTTATCTTCCTTAGTCCTGTTGGCTTAGGGCATGTAGAGCCCAAAGTGGCCAGGGGGAAGTCCCTTAGTCTTCCAGTTCAATGGAACATGTGCTGTATCTCCTGGGCAAAAGCACTCCCTCCCCCATTGGAGCCAAAACATCTCAGCCAGCAGACGCAAGGTCTGTGGGTACAGGAAGCAAAAATTTTACCTACTGGGTCACAGGAGGTTATAGTGAGTGGATACTCCCACTCCACCCCTTGATCCTGACCCATAATTCTGGCTATAGTCTAAACAGTACACATATAGTGGGACCGTCTAGCTTCAAGCATACCTGCTTGTCTGGAGAACCTTCCCACTCCCTCCGGGTATTCTACCTAATTGGAGCTGTAAACTGTGTCTATCCAAGAGGCCTTCCACGTTCTCAAACTCAAGACAGCTGATTCTGGGTGGTGGGGACATGGTAAGACCATGTGGATCCCATGACCATGTGGCCCACGTCCACTTCTTTGGCTGTGAAGTTGGAGTTCCTTGGTCAGAACAGCTGTGAGGAATACCTGACGGTGGATAGGGCATTCCGTAAATCCCTGGATGGTAGTTTTGTGCAGAAAAGCATTATGTGCAGGAAAGGCCAAATCCATAACCAAGAATAAGTATCTTATTCCTGTAAGAACAAAATGCGGTCCCCTCCATGATGGAAGTGGTCCAATGTAGTCAACCTTGCCACAGGTTGCTAGCTGGTCACCCCAGGGAATACATGCCATATCGGTGGGCTCAATGTTGGTCTCTGCTGTTGGCAAAATCTGGCACTCCACAGCACTGTAGCCAGATCATTAGTTGAGTGGGGAGTAAAGCAATGCTGTTAGCCCATGCCATCCTCCTAGCTCTGCCCCATGCCACTATTAGTCATAGGCCATTGACAACAACAGAGACTAGCTGAGAAAGAGGCTAACTATCCACAGAACGAGTCATCCGATCTACTTGATTATTAACTCATCCCTCTGCAAGATCACCTTTTGATGGAGCATTTACATGAGACACAGTATCCTCACATCCTTTGACCATTCAGAGACTCTATCCACATACTTCTTCCTTCCCAAATATCTTTCCACCAATGTTTCCAATTGTCTCCTTCAAGTCCTGACCATCAGCCAAACCATTGGCTACAGCCCATGAAATCAGTATACAATCAACCTCTGGCCATGTCTCTCCTTCCAGGCAAAATGCACAACCATGGCACTGTCCCGAAGTTCGTGCCCACAGTGAAGACTTTCCTCTTCCCAGTGTCCTTTAGGGTTGTTTCAGAATGGTTGTAATGCTGCAGCTGTCCACCTCTGGGTGTCCTAGCATAAGTTACTCAGAACCATGCAGTAAACACAGCCCTAGTCTTCTCTTCCCAGTCAACTGATCATAGGGCAAACCACATGAAGCCATAGTCTGCTGCTTAAGCCCAGGAGACATTGTAACAGAGTAGGGAAACCATAGGCATTTGGGCAACTTCTTCATTGTAAGCTTGCTTGTGCCTCTCAGAGCCTGCCTGGGCCCTGTCCACTATGTGCCACTTTCACTTGACTAATGGACTATTGTGGCACTCTTACTTTATGGTTGGTGGGTAGATACACACCCAGCTCATGATGGGCGGGCTAGGTCAAATGGTGACTTGGTGGCCATCTGTCAAACGTTCATTTTCACTAAGGCCCAATAGTCAGGCCCTAAGTGCTGTCTCTCAAAGGAGAAGTTGTTTGCAGATGAATGTAGAGCCTTGCTCCAAAATCCCAAGGGCCTCCGCTGTGAGTTTTACCCCTATGGGAGCCTGGCCACAGCCCCAGACAGCATCTCTATCTGCCACTGATACCTCAAGCACCATGGGTCTGCTGGATCATATGGCCCTAGGGGCAGAGCAGCCTGCACTACAGCCTGGACCTGCTGAAGGCCTTTTCCTGTTTCCAAATCTTCACTGTCACCACAAAAGTTGTGCTGCCGTTAGAGTCGCCTGATATATGGGTCGCTAGGAAACACACTCGAGATGAGGAAATGTGCTGCCTACAGAATCCAAAAAGACCCACAAAACGTTGTGCTTCTTCCTATGGTGGAGGGAGGGGCCAGGTGCACAACAACTTAGATCTTTACCTTAGAAGGATGTCTCTGGATGCTCCAACACACTGAACTCCTAGAAACTTCTACGAGGTAGAGGCCCTTGAATTTTAGTTGGATTTATTTCCACTCCTCTCATGCCATATGTTTTAACAACAAGTCCAGACTAGCTAGCTGACCTCCTGTTCTCTGGGTCCAATCATGATAACTTCATCAATATAGTGTGACCAGTGTGATATTTTTTGTGGAAGAGTCAGGCGATTGAAGAGTCCCTTCTAACTAAGTTCTGGCACAAGGCTGGAGAGTTTAATACCCCTGAGGTAAGACAATAAATGTATATTGTTGGCCTTGGCCACTAGAAAGCAAATTGCTTCTGGTGGGTCCTTAAGGAACGTATTGAGAAAAAAGCATTGGCCAGATCAATAGCTGCATTACCAGTTACCAGGAGGCATATTAATCTGCTCGAGTTTTAAAAAGGGACATCCACAATCTGGTACAAGCAGCTGCTGAATGGTTGTCACATACTTGGTTGAAGATTTTTCGATTAGTGCAACGTGGCCATTCTCCTGATCCATCATGTCTTTTGCACAGGGCACAAATTGGCAGTTAAATGGAGATGTGGTCGGCAATCCCAACCACCACCTGGCAGTCTAATATGCACAACATACGCTTGATATGGCATGAATCTCTGCACTCATCCCTCCAGGGATACGATATGTTTTTGTGTTACACTAGTTTTCCCTGGTAGAGCAACACCAATGGTTTCCATTTGGCGCTGTTCCAACCATAATAGCCCTCACTCCACAGTCAGGAAACCAATGTGGGGATTTGCCACATTTCTAATTATATCTATCCCACTTATACATTCTAGGACTGGGAGAAACTAACTACGGAGAGTTTGTGACCCACTGGGCCCACCGGAGTCGGACTTCCGCCAAAACTTCAGCCAAACCATTTATCAGCCTGACCGTCCATAGGCCCCTACTTTAACAGGAAGGCCACAATGCTTTTTAGGGTCTCCTCAGATCAGTGTCAAACTCAAGAACCTGTATCCAATAGGCTTCGAAAATTTCTGATTATTTCCCTTTCCTCCCCGAGTGGTACAGTTACCCTGTTAAAAGGCCTCAGGTCCCTGGAGGAAGGACAGGAGGAAGGCAAAAGCATAACTACCTTGAGTATGTGACAAGTCCTTCCTCAAGGAACCCGGCCACCCCTTACGCACCATCAAGGGGTTCTGGGGTCTGTGACTGTCTCAATTCTGGAAACCGGTAACTGGGTGGGTCGCTACTCTAAAATCAAATGTTTGGCTTCCTGTCATTTGTTCTAGAGCGTTTCTGCTTATACAATCAAATAAAAACTTAGTAGGCTCTTATGTATTATGGTTCCTAGGAACGCCAATGATTAATTAGACAGTTCCAAAGATCATTTCATTCGGGTCATGTCCATTATAGGTATTTTTTGCCTTGTGCCACCCATTTTGATAATTACGTGTAACTACGCTCATCTGGCCTTCGCATATTCAGTGCTGCCACTGATCCTACCCTGAGGTCCCGTGTAAGACCTATAGACGTGTACATTTTAAGTTATGCAAAGCGAGCAACAACTTCTCTAACGTAAGATCTGGATTAACAGAAATAGAGCAAAAACAAAAAGCTATTCAAATTTCTGCTCGTCTCAGTATTTCACATCTTATAAATTCAGTGAATGCCATGTCCTCTCAGGGTCCTCATCATTGTGGAGAATGTGGTTTTACACTAAATCCACTCGAGCGTGCCCATCTTGCCTGACCCTCACAACTCCCTTCATCAATACTAAGCCAAGGAATATTAGGCATACTTTAACTCACTGTAAGTAGGCCATGTTTTAAATAATACATCAGCCAACCATTCAAATAAACTTTTTAACACCTTTTTTAACTGCGTCGAGCTTCCATAGTTCAACACTTAGAATCTCTACTCAGTGGGCGCATATCGATAAACTCAGTATGATCCAATTTTATTTCCTTCCACCACATTATCTACAACACCCTAAAATCCATTCCCACACATATTCCATTAGCTTCTGCCGGAATGAACAGGCAAACCATTATTCTTTATGTGGTATATGCACCTGCCTTGTGGACACACTTTCTATCTCACCTAGAGGGGCTTGCTTAGACTTCAACTGGTTATAGGGTCTAGAGGCAACAATTGTGGGGCCCTGAGGGACATCAGCTCCCACGGGAGGGGGGATTAATTTCCTACAGGCAAGGTGGGTGAGGTAGAGGATCTGAGGGTGTGTATTCTCTGCTGAGGGTGGGAGGATTATTCCTTGATAGATTCCTCAGATAAAGAAAATCCCTCAGAATCCGAGGGTTACAAAACCTCATCATCATTTTTCTCCCACACATCTCCATCCCAAGTTTCAGGGTTCCACCTTTCCCCACCAGTGCTCTCACTTTAACTGCTGACACTTTTCATTATTCATGCTGGGAATAAATTTGCGTTGTAAATCAGCCAAACCATATAATAAGGGCTCCAGCTTGATTTTTCTGCTGCTTTCTAGCTCTTTGGCTGCTGGAGAGAAGATTCTCTTCCCGAGCACACTTGGAAACCTTTAAACGTGTTGTTTCGAATCTGGAGCTGGTCAATTTTAATCACCGAGCTCCTTATTTCCCTCTATCACTTTACCAGACATGCTAGGAGCAAAAAGGCAACATCATTATTTTCCTGGATTTTTCCGCAATTTCTCAACGTTTTATATGATAGAGTCCTAAATTCCTTGGCTTCTCACAAGAGGTGAGTTAGGTGAGTCAAATGGATCTATCTTCATAATTAACAAATAGTCTGCACCAAGGATTATCATTCCTCTTCATGCCACCAGGAGAGCCTTCAGTAACTCTAGGCTTCATTGGGTTGGAGAGCTGGCTCAGAGCTACCAAGCCCACTAAAGAAATTCATCCTTTCAATTCTGTTTCTCTAGAACCACTTCTGGTACCAAAATCTGTATTAGTCAGGGTTCTCTAAAAGAAACAGAAGCAACAGGATGATATATATATATATACAATTTATTGATTTGCTCCGTGACGGAGCTCAACAGTAGCGCCGAACTGGAGAGGCCGGGAATCCAGGGAACCGCTCAGTCTGCAAGGCTGGATGTCTCAGGAGTCCCAGTCTAGTGCTGAAGGCCCGAATGGATTCCAGGAGATCTGCCGGTCTCAGTACACGCTGGGATCCGAAAGGTTGATCACAGCAGCAAGACAAACTCACCAGATGAGAGAAGCAAGCCGCAGGAGGAAAAAAAGGGACCAGCTCCCGCTGCTGTGGCCCTAAATACTGCCTGCCGGCAGAAGGTAACACCCACATTTGGGGTGGGCCATCCGGGTTGAGGTGGTCCAATCAGAAGACCCTTTTCTCTTATTTGTTCCTTAGTCCAGTCAAGTTGACACCCAGGATTAACCATCACACCCTCCTTAAGGTGTCATTGATTATCTGTAGTTATTCATCTAGAGGTGGGACCTTGTGAACTTTCCTCCAGCCACATGGTATGTCAGCTAATGTCATTATGCAAGTCTTGTTGAGGCAACCATATCACTGGGATTTCATGAGTATAGCTTCCCTATCATGTCTACAATACACTATCCAGCAGCAAGTATTCTAGTCCACCAGCTTTACAATCTTTCTGCCACCTCTTATTCACTGTTCATTGGGCCTTTGGTGTAGACCCTATTGCTGAAGGCACCACACACTTCAGACATTAGACTTGGAGAAACTGAGCTGGAACTGACTTGGAACCCTCCTCCCTGAAGAGTCACTCACATAGTATTGGTGCTATACAAGGTGCTAAGGGAGAAAACCCGTCAATATTCCTACCCAGTCATTAAGCCTTAGAAGTAGAACAATGACTGGCCCAGGAAAATATATGTATTGTGGCAATAGAAGCACTTCTATTTTGTGAACAACCAACAGCTGTACAATTAGACATAAAGCCCATTTGATATGAGATAATCCATACTGTAACCAAAGCCAAGTACTGATGGCTAGAGATGTCACAAACCTCAAAGAAGCTACAATTGCAAGTTTCCTAAAGCATTGTAATTTCTTATTACATTCTAAATTCTTATCCTTATATTTACAGGTAAGTGAGCTCTTGCCACTCATCAAAAAAGCTTCTTCTGCAAAGGATGGTGACAATTATAAAGCTCCACAGCTGGTCAAAAGTGCCCAGCCCAAACCGATACTTATACAATGCAACACCTACACCTAAAGTTTATTCTTTTTGAGACAGATTCTCAGTATGCAGATCAAGTTAGCTTAGAATTCACAGAGATCTGCCTACATCTGCCTCCCAAGTGCTGGGATTACAGGAATGCAGTACACATCTGGAAAGGTTTTTTTCTATTAGGTTTCTGGGGGCTTCATTTCTGTATTTTTTCTTACCTCACATCCTTCAAATAATGAAGAGTCAACCTGGATTTGTATGTATATCTATTATGAAAAGGCAATTTTTCTTGTACCATCTCATTGGTACCCAAAACACATCTACAATGTAGGTTCAATAATAATCATTCATAAATTTGAGAGAAATAAACCTTCTCATGTCCACATAGCTAGTAGGTAAGATAATCTCATTATTTGTTTAGCTTCTCAACATATTTGCATTAAAATGCTAAACTGTAATTTGATGACCTTCACCAAAGAAACTGTTATGATATGGATCTGAAATTGTCCATAAAAGGTCATGTGCTAAAGGCTTGGTTTCAAATTAATGGTATTATGGGGAGGTATTAAAAACTTTAGAGGGGCTGGAGAGATGGCTCAGTGGTTAAGAGCGCCGACTGCTCTTGCAGAGGACCCAGGTTCGATTCCCAGCACCCACATGGCAGCTAAGAACCGTCTTTAACTCTAGTTCCAGGGGAATCTGATGCCATCTTCTGACCTCCGCTGCACTGCACAACATGGGTGCCCCAGCCTACATGTGGACAGTACATTCATACACATAAAAATAAATAAATAAATAAATAAATAAATAAAAACTTTAGAAATTGGAGCCAAGTTGGAGAAAACAAGTCATTGGAGGCATGCCCCTAAGTCACATATTTTGTTCCCATTCCTGTCATGTTCTCTCTCTCTGCTTCCTGGCTACTGTAAGTGCAGCTTTCTTCAACTACATCCTTCTGCTGTTAGGCATTTGGATATCTGTCTCAATTATAGTGAAAAACACTAAGCAATACCCCTGCACTCATAAAACAACACATTCCCTAAGAACTTGCTTAAATTACCCTAAATTTTTGGAATTTCTTCACCAGCTTCAAGACTTCAAATGCATAAATGCAATAACTGACATAAAAGCTGGAGATTCAGATATACATCATAAGAAAATACTATGAAGCAATATGCAATTTTATAAAAAGTATTACATTAAAATATACCATCAGATTAAAATTTACATGTAGTTTATAATAAATGTTTATCTAATTCCTCACCAAGCAGGGACACCAAAATCATACCAAATACTGATGAATTTGGAGATACACTCCTAGAATATGTGACACAATGCTAGACAAGTTATACGATTAAATCAACAGGACTTTCTTTTTCATTCATTCTCAGATTAGGGTATTGTAAAAAAGCAAAATCAGCACCATCTTCTTTTCAATTCGGTTAACTACTTGTCTACTCAAATGTATACCACATATCTGCTAACACGCCTTGGTCCCTGGGAGTGCAGCAATATTTTCTAAATAATTTTTAACTTAGAATAATTTTGTATAGGCCAGGGCACAGTGATGCACTCCTTTAACCCCAGAATTCAGGAGGCAGAGGCAGGCAGATCTCTGTGAGTTCAAAGACATCCTGGTCTACATAGTGAATTCCAGGACAGCTGGGACTACAGGTAAACCCTGTCTCAAAAAGACAACAAAAAATAAATAAATAAATAAATAAATAAATAAATAAATAAATAAATCTGTACTGATAAAAATCTCTGACTTCATGAAAGTTACAATCTAGAGGAGAAGAAACAGAATTATTTCTGTGCCTGATTAAACAAGGAAAATATACAGTATCTTAAAGAATGAAAAATAGTAGTGGACACCAAGAAGAAAACAACTCTGTAGGAAAGAATACGAGTTATTAAAATGATCATCGTGTAAGGTAACCATTTCTGCTTTTATTGCTATTGCCAGTTTAGTTTTAGGTTTTTTTTTTTAATTTATTTTTATTTTATGTGTATAAGTGCATTGCTTCCATATGTGCAAGTGCACCTGTGCCATGCAAAGACTCTGTGGGCCAGAAAAGGATGTCAGATCCCCTGGAATTGGAGATATAGATGGTTGTTAGCTGCTATGTGGGTGATGAGAATGGAACCTGGGTCCTCTGCAAGAACACCCAGGCTGGCCTCAAACCTGCTATGTAGCCAGGGTTGGCCTTGAACTTCTTCTAGTCATCCTGCCTCAGCCTCCCAAGTTCTGGGGTTATTGCATGAACCACGCCAGGAAGAAGCATAAACTTTTAACAACAGAGACAGAACATAATTTTAGAAACTGATAGGTCCTTTATGGCATTATGACAAAAAAATGCCTCTGAATAGTAGAATACTAATTTTAAAAAAGAAAGAGGGCTGGTGAGGTAGCTTAGTGGGTACACATTGCCATGCAAGCCTGGCCACCTGAGTTCAATCTTCAGAATGGAAGGAGAGAATTGACTCCACACACTTGTTTTCTGATCTTCGCATGTATGCTGTGACACATGTACACACATGCACATATTATCACACACGTACACACATACATACATACACACACAATTTTAAAAACATAATGAAAAAGAACTAATAGTGGGAACACACTAGATACCTCTTCTAAATTTATAAATATTAAAGAGAAAAACAAAAAGCAGTAAAGGAAGAAAGAACGCTTTAAGCAAGAATGAGATGGATGTGGGTAAGCTTTGCATCTTTTTAGTAAATGGGAAGTAAATCACATACAGGGAATAGGCCAAGAAACATGTTAGCCTAATTCACCATCCAGAAAGACTTTTCTAAGTAAAAGATGGGGGGAATTGATGATCTTAGTCCTGTTTTATAGCACTCTGTAATTCAAAGCAGTTTAGTGCTTTTAGGCTAAAACGCGAAATATTCTGCAATGAGAAAAGTATTTCACCTGAAAGTGGTACCATTATATCACACTAGTCAAGGAACAGAAATTGGTCCTTTACATATACCCTTGAATTAGCCAGTAAAAGTGTGTGTGTGTGTGTGTGTGTGTGTGTGTGTGTGTGTGTGTTTCCCTTCTTTTAACCTTACAAGCCTACATTAGGCTTTATTTTCCTTCTTTTTGTTGATTCTTTTATGAGTTACCAGAACTTATTATGGCATTAACTTCTTATTTTTAGTTTACTTATTAAATTTTAATATGAGTCTTCAGATAGCAGAACAATCAATTAAAGAAAGCTAATATTGCTAGACAAGATCAATGCATACTGGACACTACGTGTGAGTGAAAATGTAGAAGAATAAATAATGTGGCTTTGTTTTTAGTATCTTAGGCATACCACAGCACAGAATTTTAGCTTGAACTGTAACAAATTGGCATGTCTTAAATGTGGTCTTATAAAATCAACTGCGACAAAGAACAGACTGATACAGTTAAATTCAGCCCAAAACAATAAATCTTTGCAGAGGAAAACTTTAAAAAGACTGAGAGAAAGATACAGAACATGTATGGCAAAATGCAGGAACTGGGGTAGGGTAGGGGGAAGGGAAAGGGGAATATGTCTAAATTGAACTGAAAATGTTGTATGATATACAAAATGCCAATAAAAGTATTATATTAATAAGAAAATAAGTATGGATGTACTAGTTTTTAAATAATATCAGATTTAGCAACTTCAAGAGTTTATCAGAAATAATTAAGCCAGAAGAAACAGTCTTTCATTTAAAACTTTGGCATTATTGCATTGTATATGCATGTCACAAAAACAACATTGAACAATCACTGAAAATAGCAGATTAGACAAATTTGATACACCACTGATGTCTTAGAAAGAAAATCTCTTTTGTCATCAAAGGTGTGGTGATACACACCTTTAATGTCAGCACTTGGGAAGCAGAGACAGGTGGATCTCTGTAAGATTAAGGCCTGGGGGGTATCAAGTAACAGGTCATCTGGGGCTATAGGGAGGACTCTGTCTCAAAAAACAAAACAAAACAAAACAAAACAAAACATTCTTTATAGGATGTGTACTGCCTGTTACATCACTAATAAACCATATCACTGTAATGAAAATACTTAAGGATACTACATTAAACCTACTGGGAAAAGCAAAATTTAACAGACTGGAATACACAATTAAAACATTAACCTCAATTCCAAAGAATGAATATTGTCCTGAAGAAATGGTTCAGTAATTAAGAACACTTGCTACAAAACCATTTGTAACTCCAGTTACAGGAGATCTGATGCACTCTTCTGGCCTTGGCAGGCACCAGGCATGCATGTGATGATGCACTTATATACATACAGGAACTCACATATAGACAGAAAACAAAAGTAAATACATAAGTCTTCAAATAATAAATATTTTCCAGGGTGAAATTCTTAAATAAACAAGATTTATAGTTCCTTCAATAAATATTGCTTCTACTAGGTTCAATATGTAGCACACACACACACGCACACACACACACAAAGTATTCAAAATCTATGGCTATAGCTCAGTGGTAGAGTGCTTGCCTAATAATATGCACAAGGTCCTAGTTCAAACCCTAGTACCACACACAAAAAATAATGAAAAGATAGTTTCTGATAAAAGGCTCATTCTTATAAATATCTTTTGAGTCTATTTTAAAGGAAATTTGTCTCAAATACTTTAATAATGTTCCACAAACACTAAGAATTATATCCTATAAGAGCACAAGATTGGGTCTGTTTACAAAGCCAAATTAAAAGATGCCTACAGAAATGCTATTTTGTTTTGCAAACCAGTACATTTTTCTGCAAAAGCAGACCAGAAAGATTGATGATGAATTGTTGGAAGATTATGTTATTTAGACACTAACCAGAGAGACAAAGAAAATTTAAAGATGAAGGGGAATGCTAGGCTTTATTGTCTGTTTTGTATTTAAACTCCTCTTTTTAATCTAATTGAAATAGAAACCTATGATTCCTCAGAGGAAAAGCAGAAGAGGTATGAATTGGAGGTCTTAGAAAGTCTACAAACTAGAAAATAAGATTAGTCACATTTGATTAGAAATCATCAATTCCTACAGAAAGATTTAATCTCATAATTATGTCCTATTTTGCTTACTGCAAGCAGAAATCATATATATCTTGTTTGATATTATAGCCTCATATTCATCACTACACTTGAAACATAGTTAACATGCAAAATATACTGAATAAAAGGGATAGATTTTTAACAAGTTGGGCTTATATTTCATCTTGTGATCTAATTTTAAGCCTATGCTTTATAAGAATCTTTCTACAAAATTGAAGTTTTACAAGCATGATTCTTTTTTAAAATAAATTTAAAAAAAAAAGGCTTTTTCAAAGAACAGACCAAAACAGTAAATTTCTGCATTGAAAAAGTTAAAAAAAAGACTGAGAAAAGATGGAAGACAGCACTTACTTAACATGTATGGCAGAATTCATGAGTTCTGGCAGGAGAGTGGGTATGGATGAGGGAAAGGATCTAATTTGGATTAAGAAATGTAAGAAATGTACAAAAGCTCAATAAAAAAGAAAACTATTATTATTATTATTATTATTATTATTATTATTATTATATGTGTATGAGTGTATTCCTTGTAGGGATGTAAGTGCACTCTTTTCATGCAATGCTCAAGGAGGTAAGAAGAGGACGTCTGACCCATGGGACTGGAGTTATGGATGGTTGTTAGACACTACGTGGGTACTGGAAATGAAACCTGGGTCCTTCACAAGAGCAGATCTTTACTGCTGAACCATCTCTCCAGCCCTATAAACATGATTCTTAATTGCTATGTTACATTCATTTACCATAGTTGAACAATATCATAATGTTTTACCAATCAGAAATAAAGTTTGTTACATCTAAATGTTAAAAATTATGCAGTCCTTAAGAACTTATTCTACTCTTTGTTGTCAAAATAATGTAGCAGTATATATTTTAAAATAGCAATTTTAATTCTCATTTCTTATTATTTCCTTGGGACAAATGAAGTGAGAGATTGGATCTGTAAATCTGCTGTAGTCCAGAACGAGTTAGTTTAGAATAATACAGAATTCAGGAGTTTCTGAGCTAGCAACTCAGCCCAGGCAGGGAAATGAGCTACTAAAACAAGAGCTCATTTACAGCCCTGTTACTGGAAAACCAGATGGGATGCAGCTGGTAAGCCCTAAATTCCTTTGCTCCATGGGAAAACCATCCAGGAACAGTCTCCATTTGGTTTAATATCTATTCCCCCTCTCAGTTAGTGCTTTTCTCCTAGTTAGTGCTATTCTACTAGTTAGTGTATAGATTAGGACTTGAGTAAATCATGTTATTTCTAGACTGTCTTCCTTGCTTTTACTAGGATTTATGTATACCCTTAATGATTAAGTCCCTCTCCCCAAGGTTGTTAATTCACCTAAGTCTTATCTCTTGGAGTTCTCTCCCCTCATCTCCCTTGTGTGAAGCACATTCCTTAGAATTCTAGCCCTTTTTGGACACTTTCTAAAAGGCATGTATTTCTCTTTATATAAACTTGTAACAAAGGCAACACAGTGGGATTTGCTAAAAAGATTTGCCAAAAGAACCTGTGTGAGATTTGCCAGAGACTTGGTACAGAGGCTTGCCATGAAGCTTACCATGAGGCTTGCCATAAGGAGACTTAGAATAAAGACGTTTGCTTGACGCTCACACAGGACTTGTGTGATGCTTGCTTAAACAGGTTTTGCAGCAAGTGCAAACCTTCTGGAGGCTGCCCTAGTGGCCTTCATACTGCTCTTGGGGAGCAAGGAGTGACCCACGCAGAAATCTGCAAAAATAGAGCTTTTACCATTTGAGGCAAGCACAAAATATACTGCTCGCAAAATTAAACAGAGCTCTTTACATATAAGTAAATTCATTTAATTAACATGCATATTAATACATATCTGAAACAGCCTATTGGAGTTGCCTAATTGGAGTTACCCTATAGGAAAATGGAGATGGTCTGACAGTGAGAATGTTGGACCCATAGATAGTAAGTGTAGGGTAACTGATACTTGTGAGGCAATACATACCAGTTCAGTGTGATCTGTTCCTTAATTGGTTGTGAAATATTTCCAGACTCTGTTTCATCTTTTATGAAAAGACTTCCTGGTGAAATATACTGAGAGGGAAGCTTGAGAAGAAATAGCCAAGATATAATTCATGTACACTTAAAGATATTCACCACAGGGGTTATTTATTGTATGCATATTATTATTACTTGTTTTAACTCTTAAAGTAATCTTATTTAAAGCTTCAATGTTTATATATTATATATAATATGAATTACATATATTTTATATATTTCTGTACTTCATCTCATTGGTACCATGGATTATCATTGGTATCATACATTATCAATAAAAAATACTGTACATCAATACATTAAATTTAGTATTTCAGTCCCAAGTTAACTTTGTTTACTTATGTTCCACCTAGTTCTAAGAAAAATTAAGCCAGGTGTGGTGGCGCATGGCTTTAATCCCAGCACTCGGGAGGCAGGGGCAGGTGGATCTCTCTGAGATCAATGCCAGCCTGGTCTACATAGCAAGCTCCAGGCCAGCTAGGACTAAAGGGAGACCCTGTCTCAAAAAGACAAAAAAAAGAAGAATTAAAATATGATATAGATATAAAATGATATAATACAAGAAGATACTATGAAGTTCATAATAAAAAGTATATCTAACTGCTTGTGCTTCATTAGTAGGATCGAAAGGTTATTCCTGGACAAACTGTCAGCCCATGAAAGGAAACAGCCAGAATTGACCAGAGTCCAAGACAACAGCTCCAGAGAGAGTGGACTGTTTTGCTTCTCATCCACCTGTGCCCCTTTTCTAAGCCTAGGGAATAATCTGCGGAAGAGGGGGCGTGGTAGAATGTAAGGGCTGCGATTGGGGTGAATGGTGAAACTATAGCAATGTAGTCTGGACACTCATTTGATCAACCTGATTGAACATACAACCCCTCACCCCACGCTGGAAGGTGGGGCTGTGGGGGTTTGGGCACAACAGCCTGCAAATTGGTTTTACATGAAGGATGCTTGTACTCATGGATTATCACTTATAGCTAAAAAATGAAAAAAAAAACTGAGAGAAATATGCAGGACAGTTATGGCAGAATGCATGATCTCGGTTGGGGTGGGGGTGGGGGAGAAGAGAAAGGGAAATATGCCTGAACTGAATTGGAAAATGATGTATGAAATGCACAAAGCATCAATAAAAAAAAATGTTAAAAAAAAAGAAAACATGAGAAAGAAAAATTAAGAATGCAAAAGACAAAAATTGTCTTTTTATAGTCAAGTTTATAAATAAAAACTAGCTGAAAGATACCATAACTTTAAGAAAAAGATAAACTCCCTACTAGTCAATGCTAAGAAACATAGTCATATAAGCCATGGTATTACTAACATAAGGACAAACCAGTTGCTCAAAAGCATATTATTTGAGACTAGATAAAAAAATTACCCTCAAATCTTCAAAAGAAATGTGATGAAAAAATCTTTAATATCTATATAGCAAACACAGTAAAAATATTCTATAATAAATTTCTTATTCTTTGTATGTGGCAAAAATAGTACAGGATAATTATATACTATTTTATATATTTATATATTTAGGTTGCTCCACTCAAATAGCTTCCTAAAACTGCCTAGACATACAACTGAATTATATTATTATAGTCAATGGAGTGACCATGACAAAAGAAACATTTGCACCTACCTGATCATACCAATGTCTGATGGTCATTCTATAAACAATACCTAAAAGATCTGACTCACTCTGCTGGCTCTTCTCCAAAAACAGAAACAAGCACTGCTGAAAGAAATGCTGATGAGCAAACACACGGGCGAAGAGATTTTAGAATGTCATTCCACCTAAATTATTAAGAGCAAAGTTCATAGTTCATTTGTAAGTAGCCTTGGGTCCCTAAGAGTTACTACTTACCAGCCACAGACTATGGAAATCTTTCCAAGATTATTTACCAAATCAGTACAGCTCTGGAAGCCATCATCCAAACTAAAATAGGATGCCTGCTATCATAGTTATGGATAAAGAAAAACCTCCACGAATTCTGTCTAGAAACAATATTCTAAGGTTTCTCATATTTTTTTCTGGACTTTTTATCACTCTAGTACTCCATTTTCAGGTGAGTGAAGATTTCCGTTAATCCTCTTAGATGCACATCTTTTCCAAAAACTTTTTTTTTAATTTGATTTATTTTTGTATGTGTATGAATGTACTGTCTGCATGTAGGTTTTTGCACCCATGTCGTGCAATGCCGCGGAGGTCAGAAGAGGGTGTCGGATTCCCCTGGAACTGGAGTTCTCCTGGAATTGGAGTTACAGACAGTTCTCAGCCGCCATGTGGGTGCTGGGGATCGAACCTGTGTCTCTGCAAGAGCAGTCGGTGCTCTTTACCGCTAGGCTATCTCTCCAGCCCCGGCATACGTAGACTTTAATACTCCATAAGGTTTCAAAATCAAGATCCTATGCTGCAATGGTGCCGTGATTGTTGGGGTTAACTAACCTCTTTCTGACTGGCTCTAACGTTCTTTTCACAGGAGAGTAGTCACGCCTGGTGCTGAAAGCTTGATCATAAGCCCATGGCTGAGGAGATCAGAAGCCCTAGGGAGAACAACTCGATTGATTCACCGTCAAACTACCTTCTAAGTACTTACATTTTGGCTCAGAGACCAGTGATGTTCTGGCCTTAGGCAGAGAAGGGGTTTTTTGTTGTTGTATTTTGTTTTTGTGTTTCCCCCNCACCTACATCAGGCAGTACACTCATATACTAAAAATAATAATTAATTAAAAAAGGAAGAATGGACACTAGACCCTCATCTTTAAACTTGCACAAGATTCAACTTCCAATGAATAAGGACCTCCCCAGTGTGAAACCTAAAACTCTGAAAGTGTTAGAAAAAAAAACATTGGCAGTGTTGCCCATAAAAGATGTAGGTATAGGAAAGAACTTTCAATCTGGAATTAAGGTCAAGAATCAACAAATTACCTGGGACCTCACTTAAACAAATAAGGTTCTGCACAGCAAAAGGAACTGAAGGGAAAACCCACATTGGGAGAGGGAAAAGGAAAACATCTTCATGATTACACATCTGACATGAGATTTTAGTGTTATTTTGTATAGAATATGCAGAGAAACTTTTTAAAAACAAAGGGAGAGAAAGAAGAAAGAAAAAATAAAAAAAGAACCCAACAATAGAATTAGCTGATAACCTGAAAAAGAAGAGAGGTACCAAAAGAAGAAAGAAAAGAAGATGCAAAAGGACAAGTGACTATGGGGTTCCCAACCCCAAATGAAACTTCTATAATGCAAATTCTCCCATCTAGAGATCAAGGAAGATTGGGGAAAGGGGGTGGAAAGATAACGAGAGCAAATAGATAAGGACATTTGCTTTCAAATAGTATCTTCTGGACATTTGGTTTCAAATATTATTTTCTGGACATTGTTATGTCAGGCCGGGGCCAAAAGCCCAGATGACATAGACAGGAAAGACCCACCTTTCTTTTCCAGTCAGGCAAGATTCCCATGAGACCTCTGAACCTGAGATGACGAACCTCTGGATCTGTGAACTTCTAAATCTGGGCTTTAATCCTTAATTGGCCAGAATCCAACATGTCACCATCTCCCCTCCCCTATAAAAGGCTCTCCCCTGCTCCCAGAACTAGGCTTCTCCATGTTATGGGATTAGATCCCCCCCCAACAGAGAGAGCACATTTCCATGGAATAAAAAGCTTGCCTTGGTTACTTTTATTTTGGACTGACCTGGAAACCTATTCCTTAACGATGGAGAGTGGAACGCGTAGTCTTGTAGACACATGACAGAGAAATCCCACAGATAAAATCTGCGGGCGAGAGTGTTATTGTTGTTAGAAATAAAAAAACCTACGAAAATGCGGGGAGCGGTGCGTGGAGCGAGGCGCGGCGCGAGAGTGGGAGAGAGATGCGAGCATTTCACAAGTTTTGCGCGAGTGCGTTCGTGAGTTGAAGAGCTACTGCGTAGCGAAGTGGGTGCTGGTAAGAGAGGCGGGGAGGGTTAATTCTATTTTACCCAGGAGAGAGAGAGGTTTCTGGTGCGTGGATAGGTGAGTGCGAGAGCCCCAAGTGATCATCTCTTTTAGGCGGAGCGAGTGGGTGAATAAAACCGATTGGCGGGCGTGAGAGCGAGGGGAGCGTATATGTAGATAGAAGACGGCGGAGGTGTGGTGGGAACAGAGTAGTGGAGGATGGTGCGAGCAAAAATAGCGAGCCAGGAGGATTGTGATGGGGAAGGCGATAGAATCAGTTCTGCCATATTATAATGGAAGGGAGTTTATCCAATATATTCCGTTGCTCCAGTAGCTTGTTGTAGTTGCATGTAAAAGAAAGAAAGGGGGTGAGTGAGTGTGTGTGGTGTGTGGTGTTGTGTGTGGTGTTATTATTTATTTTTGTATGTGTATGGAATGTACTGTTTGCGATGCAGGTCTGTGCACCCTTTGTCGTTTCTGGCAAATGGCCGCGGGAGGTCGGAGAAGAGGGTCTCAGATTCACCTGGAAATGGAGTTTCTCTGGAATTGGGAGGTTGGAGCGCGAGGCGGGGATTTCTTAGCCGCATTGTGGGGTGCCTGGGAGCGAGCGGTTTCCTCCTGCGGGGATGCGGGGCTGGGGGGTGTGTGGAGGGGTGTGGAAGCAAGTGGTGTGGGGTTGGGGGTGGTGTGGGGTTTTTTGGCGTGGGTTTGGGCGGCGGTGGGTGGTGGTAAACCGGCTAGCGCAGGGGGGTGGAGTCTGCGTGAAGCCGCTATATTCTAGGTTAAATTGGAGTTTGTATCCTCCACTTTACCTTGTGAAAAGCCTCCTTGATCTTTCTAGCGAGTGTGTGGAGGGGGTTTTGATGGGGTGTGCTGGGTTGGAAGGGAGTTTTTTGAGTCGCTCTCAGGGTGAGAGGGATATCCTGGGATGAGGTGGTGTGAGAGGAGAGGGGATGAGTTTGAACTTCCTCTTTTGTCCCAATAAGGACTCCTTTAATGTGCTGTTCGGTTATGGGAAAAATCTTTAATATCTATATAGCAAACACAGTAAAAATATTCTATAATAAATTTCTTATTCTTGTAGTGTGGCAATAAAAGTAGCGCGATAATTATTATAAGTATCTCTTTTCTCAATATAATTATCTATATATTTAGGTTTGCTACTCAACTCCAAATAGCTTCCCTTAAACTGCGCTAACATACAACTAATTTTATGTATATTATAGTCAATGGAACTCACTCGGATAAGACAATAAGAAAACAGTTTGGCACCTACCCTGATCATACAATGTCTGATGGTCCATTTCTATAAACAATACCTTAAAGAGTCTGGCTCACTTCTGCATGGCTTCATTTCTCCAAAAAACAGAACAAGCACTTGCTGGAAAGAAATGCTTGCATGAAGCAAAAAGCCACGGGCGAAGAAATATTAGAATGTCACTCTCCACCTCAATATTTATTAAGATGCAAAGTTCATAGTTCATTTGTAAGTAGCCTTGGGTCCCTAAGAGTTACTACTTACCAGCCACAGACTATGGAAATCTTTCCAAGATTATTTACCAAATCAGTACAGCTCTGGAAGCCATCATCCAAACTAAAATAGGATGCCTGCTATCATAGTTATGGATAAAGAAAACGGCTCGCGAACGAGTTCTGTGTAGAAAACAAATATTTCTAATGGTATTCTCATATTTTTTTTTCTTGGCTAAAACTTTTATCACTCTTTATGTCTACTCCTCCATTTTTCCAGGTGATAGTGAAGATTTTCCTTCGTTATCCTCTTAGATTGCACTTATCTCTTCCAAAAACATGTTATTTTTATATTTGATATTATTTTTGTATGGGTATGAATGTTCTTTCTGCATTCAGGTTTTATCGCATCCGATTGGTCGTGCAGTGCCGGAGAGGTCAGTAAGAGGGTGCGGATTCCCCTGAACTGGAGTGCTCTCTCTGGAATTGAGTTACAGATATTTCCAGCGCCATGTGGTGCTGGGGGATCGAACCTGAGTTCTCTGCAAGTAGTGCAAGGTCGGGTGGCTCTTTACCGCTAGCTATCTCTTCCAGGCACCAGATGCACACCTTTTCAACCAAAGTTTAAGGTTTGAAGAAACAGTGCAGAGCAGATTTGATATGTAGTTTTTTTTTTCTTTTGCTCTCTGATCTCTGCATCAAGAAGAACATTTATACCATTTTAACTGATCTACATATTAAGAAGCCTGTGAGGCCTATATGGTAGAATAAGCTTGCAATCCCAACTCCCAGGAGGTGGAGGCAGGACTGCAAGGTCAAGGCTAGCCTGTGCTATAATGTAAGATCCTATATGAAACAAAACAACCAAAGAATGTTGTTTTTATCAGGTACTTAAGTGCATAAAATCATTGCCTCAGTTTCCCTATATTCCATAAGAATTTGGGCTGGAGAGATAACCTAGCGGTTAAGAGCACCAACTGCTCTTGCAGAGGACCCGGGTTCGATCCCCAGCACCCACATGGTGGCTAAGAACCGTCTGTAACTCCAATTCCAGGAGAACTCCAGTTCCAGAGGAATCCGACACCCTCTTCTGACCTCCGCGGCATTGCACGACAAGGGTGCACAAACCTACATGCAGACAATACATTCATACACATACAAAAAAATAAATTAAAAAAAAGAATTAAGAAACAGACATTGGTTAAAGAAAATGCTTATTTACAGTTTGGCCAAAGGGGAGCTCTAATTTCTTCCTCATAGTGCCTGTGACCATCTTACGATGTGTAGAAAGTCATGAGACAAAGGTCAGAATATATACAAATTTAACCATGCCATAGGCTAACTTACTCATCTGGGGGAGAGGTAGTCCCCAGGTTGAAGAAAATAGTCTTAAAGATCCTCCATTTCAAAAGATAAAAGAATAGTGTTTTATAGAATGGGGGTACCCACCACCCATTTAGTGCCTGGTAGAGAGAGTTCTTTGTCCCTAAGTCTACTCTTTAGCAGGTAGAATGTGACAGCTGTTCTATCTTTTCCTTGGAAGACATATTTAATTCAGGACTCCTCAGTTCCTGGTCAGCAGACTAATTTTGCAAGTAAAAACAGTGTAATAGCCTGACAGAGGGAGGGGCATATGCCTCTCTTTAGAATAGCTTCTGTCCTGATAGGGCTGTGGCATAGAATCAGACTTCTAAGTCCAGAGTGATAAATAATATGCCTGTTTTATAAAGAAAACCAAGGTTTGGTTTGATTATTAAGCCATCGCTTGTTTAGAACTATTTATACATCCCAGGTCTGATTCATACATAATTGCTGTCCTTACTATTTTATTGAGCCAAAAATAGGGAAAAAATCAGTTTTCAGATGAAAATAAATTGTATTCTACAGTAGATTCTGACATACAAAAGGTCATTTTTTGCAAACTGCAGATAGAAGCAATAAATACACTAGCATGCAAAGCAGAATCTCAGGTCTGAAGTCAAGACAGTCTGAGATTGAGGTTTTTTTTTTGGTCTTTTCAAGACAGGGTCTCCCTGTAGCTCCAGCTGGCCTGGAACTCACTCTGTAGACCAGGCTGGCCTTGAACTCACAAAGATATGCCTGTCTCTGCCTCCCGAGTGCTAGGATTAAAGGTGTGTGCCACCCCACCCAGCTTTTTATTATTATTATTATTATTATTATTATTATTATTATTATTAGGTCTGAAAATACAATTAAGTTAACCTAGCTCCATCCAATGCTGCATAATTTCCCACTTCAAAGACTTTGTTCACACTATATCCCTTCATTTAAATGCTAGTACTTTTTTCCCTCTCATTTGAATGTTAAATCCATTATTAATGGCAGTACAATCCCTTTCCTCTGCTAGAGGGAAGCTTGGATACCAACATGGGGTTTTCCTTTTAATGTAGTAAGGACACAAGAATTCCTGTTTGATAAAAAAAAATGCTGGGTATCGAAGAAAGAAAAAGGAAACATTAAATTAACAGCTATCTCAAAAATGTATAAAGGATACATGTAAAACTCACAGGAAAGAGGTCCCTAAGAAAGCCAGGGAATAGGGGCTGGAGAGATGGCCTAGCAGTTAAGAGCACCGACTGCTCTTACAGAGGACCCGGGTTCAATCCCCAGCACCCACATGGTGGCCGAGAACCGTCTGAAACTCCAATTCCAGAACTCTAGTTCCAGGGGAATCCAAGACCCTCTTCTGACCTCTGCGGCATTGCATGACATGGGTGCACAGACCTGCATGCAGATAGTACATTGATACACATACAGAAATAAATAAAATTTAAAAAAAAAGAAAGCCAGGGAATAAAAAAGCAGGGGATGAAATAAAAATTAGAGGATTTTAAGGGTTTCCAGCTGGCCCTACCTTCATTTCAACCAGCTTAAAGAAGGTATTTTATCAATAACCCAAGACTTTTTTGGATGCCCAAATTAAACAGACTCTCAATACAAATCACCGAGTACTGCAATTAAGAGCTTAGAAGCTACAAGGAAAGGATTGGGGAGGAATAGTAGCTCAGCCAGTAGAGTATTTGTCTGGCATGCACAAAGTCCTGAGTTAGATCCTTAGCATAAACGAGGCATGTGTACATGCCCATTATTCCAGCTCCCTTCCAGGAGATGATGACAATACAGTTAATTCAAAGTCACTCTTGGTTATATTCAGGATCCAAGACCAGATGGTTAGTGATGTTCAACATTTTTTTCCTGTCTGTTGGGCATGTATCCTTTATCTTTTGAAAACTGTCTGCTCATTTCATTATCAAGTTAATGAATATGTTATTTAATTTTGTATTTAGTTTTTTTATATTCTAGATATCAATCTTCTGCCAGATATGTACCTACCAAGATTTTCTCTGATTCTGTAGGCTATCACTTCATTTTACTATTTAATTGTTTTCTTTGCCATGAAGAGGCTTTTTAATTTATTGACGTCCCATCTGTCAATCACTGGCACTATTTCATGAGTAACTGGAGTCCTACTCAGAAATGCTTGCTTATGCCAATATCGTGAAGTGTTTTTCCTCTATCAATTTTAGAGTTTCAAGTCCTACATTAAGGTCTTTGATCCATTTGGAATTGATTTTCATACAGGGTGGGGATCTAGTTTCATTCTTCAGCATGTAGATAACACCATTTATTGGACAGGCCATCATTTCTCCAATGAATGTTTTTGACATCTTTGTCAAAAATAAGTTATCTGCAATAAAAATTACACTGAGATTCAATCTCACCCCAGTCAGTATGTTAGTCATGAAGAAAACAAAAATGCTGGCAAGGATGTGGACAAAAGAAAACCTCTATACATTGGTGGTAGGAATGTAAATTAGTCCAGTCACCAAAGAAATCTATATAGAGACTAAAAAGATACCTATCATAGGACCCATCTCTAACACTTCTAGGTATTTGGTCAAAAGACTCTTGTTCAACACATTACAAGAAATACTCATGCATCAATATTTATTGCAGCACTGTGGCATGGATTAGGCTGTCTTTTGAACAGACTGGCCCTGGCCATCAGACATCAGACACCTCCCAGAGAAGGTGCTACTGAAGGAGAGGTGGAGCCACAGATCCAGCAACCCCTCCTAACAAGACAGCTCAACTCGGGGGAGGGGCTGTGGGCTCATAAGGTGAGAGTGCTAGTGGGCAGCTCTCTCTCCTGTCAGCATCATGCTGAAAACATGAGGGGGAGTGCCAAAAAGACCCTGTAAGTGGTGATTTCCCCCATTCGCTCTGTAGGAAAGCCCATTAAAGGACCCTGTAAGTGATGATTTCCCCATTCACTCTGTAGGAAAGCCCATTAAAGGACCCTGTAAGTGATGATTTCCCCATTCACTCTGTAGGAAAGCCCGTGAAAGGACCCCCTAAGTGATGATTTCCCCCATTCACTCTGTAGGAAAACCTGTTAAAGGACCCTCCCTGTAAGTGATGATTTCCCCCATTCACTCTGTAGGAAAGCCCATTAAAGGACCTTGTGAGTGATGATTTCCCCCATTCGCTCTGTAGGAAAGCCGGTGAAAGGACCCTGTAAGTGGTGATTTCCCCCATTCGCTCTGTAGGAAAGCCCATTAAAGGACCCTGTAAGTGATGATTTCCCCCATTCGCTCTGTAGGAAAGCCCGTTAAAGGACCCTGTAAGTGATGATTTCCCCATTCGCTCCATAGGAAAGCCCGTGAAAGGACCCTGTAAGTGATGATTTCCCCCATTCGCTCCATAGGAAAGCCTGTTAAAGGACTCTGTAAGTGATGATTTCCCCCATTCGCTCTGTAGGAAAGCCCGTTAAAGGACCCAGTAAGTGATGATTTCCCCATTCACTCTGTAGGAAAGCCCGCTAAACTTGCTAGTCTCCCCTAAACTGAAGATTCTCCAGAGTCTGTTCCTTAGCCCATCTCTGGGCCCAAAGCAGAGGAGGAGGTGGGGCACGGAGATGAGTTGTTTTCCAAGGAAGGAAAATTTTCTGCTACAAACAGTATTGGCAATACTTAAGGCATGGAAGCAACATAGGTGCCTGTATTAGTCACTTTTCTGTTGCTGTGATAAAGCACCATGACCAAGGAACTTATAAAAGGAAGAGTTTATTTGAGCTTACGATTGGCGGTTCCAGGGAATTAGAGTCCATTGTGGTGGGAGGCGTGGTGGCTGGATCTGGAGCAGCAAACTGAGGGTCACATCTCGCAAAGAGTACAGGAAACAGAGGGAGCAACTGTAGACCAGGCTTGTTAAGCTCACTAAGCCTGCCCCCAGTGACACACTTCCTGCAGCATGGCCACACACCCCAAGACCTCCAAAAACAGTGCCACCAACTGGAGACAAACGTCTGAATACCTAGAGCCTATGGGGGACACACATTTAAACCATCACAGTGCCCAACAACAGAGAAATGGATTTTAAAATATGTGTTTTATAGACAATGGCTTTTTTTTAGCTGTAACAAAGTAAGTTATGCTGTTTTCAGGAAAAGGACAATCACACCAAGCCAACTGAGGCAGTTTCAAAAAGACAATTTATCACATCTTTCTCTTATTTATGGCTCCTTGGTATTAAAGATCTATAAAATTATGTATACTGATGACATGAGCATGGCATGAAACTGAGCAAAAAAGAGGGACTAATGGGAGAGGTAAGGGGTATGAAGGAAGAGGGTAGTATGGGGGCAATGTGCTCAAGGCATATTATATACTTGCCTGAAGATGACTATGAAACTGTATAATAAACAATATCTAAGAAAGAGAGCTTTTCCTTGAGATTTAACATGGTAGGTCTACTTCTAAAATATGATATGCATGCAACATAAGTGGCTGGACATGTGCCAGGGTGTTTTAAGAGAGAATCCAATCATATACATGTTTCTTTAGACCACCTAAATAATGCTGTTCACAGTGCCTTTGCGCCTTGCATTTCTCTAGTATAAAGCTGAAAACCTTTTCAAATTCCCATGTGATTCAATTCTGAACAAAGTGATATCAAATAGGAAGCAGAGGTAGGTGTATCTCTGTGAGTTCAATGACCAGCCTGGTCTATAAAATGAGCCCCAGGCCAGCTGGGGCTACCAGGAGATCCTATCTCAAAAAGACCAAAAAAAAATTTGATATAAGAAAAAAAAATCTTGGGGCTAGAGAGATGGTCTAGCGGTTAAGAGCGCCGACCGCTCTTGCAGAGGACCCACATTCAATCCCCAGCACCCACGTGGCGGCCAAGAACCATCTGAAACTCCAATTCCAGGAGAACTCCAGTTCCAGGGGAATCCGACACCCTCTTCTGACCTCCACGGCATTGCACAAGACGGGTGCACAAACTTGCATGCAGACAGTACATTTATACACATACAGAAATAAATAAAATTAATAAAAAAAAGAAAAAAAATCTTTTAAAGAGCTGGACAATGGGGGCCTCGGTGTGTATAAGTTTGTTCATAGCTACCTGCAAATTGGTTTTACATGAAGGATGCCTGTATTCATTACTTACGTCCTATTATTAAAAAATAAAAAAATAAAAATAAAAAAGAGGGTATAATTCTGGCAAACTCTTGTGCTTTTGGCATGGAATATAGCCACTCTGCAAACACAGCTATCAGAGCATGATGTTACAGTTGCCAGATTAGAAAAATAGATATGTATTCTTGAAGATATTCACCCTGAACTGTGTATGTTCAAATGTACACTGTGAAACAACTGGACAGCTAAATGTCTATTAATTGTACTTTTGTTACTTACAGCAACATTCTACTACTAATAAAGATGGACAAAGGAAAAATATTTAAGCTCTCTACTGCATGACAAGCATAGATACACATTAAAAATGCAACAAAAACATGGATACCATGAAAGGACACACGCAGAAGACAATGATATGGTGACCTGTACCCAGAAAAGATTGTAGAAATAAATTAAGAATTGCTTTGTTGGTAGCCTGCACGAGTGTGCTGTGTCGCTCGTGACAAGTGGTACCGAAGACCCGGGCCCGGGAACTTGCCATCGCTGGCGCCGAGAGGACCCTTCGCTTTCGAAGAGGATTCAGAACTGCGCTCAGGAAGTACTTTTTAAGGTTAGTTCTGAGAGATATGCTTTTCTCTGACTATCTAGAGGGATTCCAAGCTTGCCTAATCATTTTATTGGCTGTTGTAATTGTCCTTGTAACATTGTTTCTTGAACACAAAGCTGGCACCAGTCCTATATGGAAGCTTGTTAGATCCTGTCTACAGGATCAAAACTGTCAAGAAGAAGTTAGGGAAGGTCAGCAGGCCCTTGAGGGCCTCCAGGAAAGCATGTCAGAAACAGAACGGAGTGAGGATTTAGGCGCCCAAAAGAGAAACTTACGGGCAGAAAAGACCCGTGAAAAAGACAGAGCTCATAGCGCTAGGAAGGAGACTTTATACCCTTTTAAAGACTTGCAAGCTTTAACTTTAGATGATTCAGATTCTAATGAGGAACTATCACTATCTGAGGAGGAGGAACCAGCCCGGTACAAAAGTGAACACTTTCACCCCGCCCGGCGAAGGGACAGGTTAAAACTGAAAGTAGACGAGTCCCATAGCTCTCCCGCTCCCCTGCCTTCGGCTCCTCCGCCTTATGCATCTGGGAAATGCTCCACCTCCTTTTGTTCCCCGGAGGCGCGACATGCCATGAGGCAAATGTTCCCAATTATAGAGAATGCCGAGGGTGAGCGTTCACATCAGCCAGTAGACTATAAACAGGTCAAGGAATTGGCCGAATCAGTGCGTGCCTATGGAGTGAATGTTAATTTCACCATTTCTCAAGTAGAATGCCTTTCCAGTATTGCAATGACACCCACAGACTGGCAATATGTTGCTAAGGCTTCCCTCCTCACCATGGGACAATATCTAGAATGGAAGGCGCTTTGGCATGATGCCTGTCAGGTGCAAGCCCACTCTAACACTACAGCTGGAGGCGAGGCAGCCCGATGGACATTTGACATGCTTACTGGTCAGGGAGAACATGCTGCTGATCAGACCGGCTTTCTGCTTGCGGTCTATAGCCAAATATCAACTGCAGCTTTGCGAGCCTGGAAAACATTAACAAATAAGGGAGAAGTCTCAGGCAATTTAACAAAAATAATTCAAGGCCCGAGTGAACCCTTTTCTGACTTCGTTGCTAAACTATTGGAAGCTGTGGGGAGGATTTTTGGGGACCAGGAACAGGCAATGCCCCTTATAGAGCAACTCATTTTTGAACAATGCACTAAGGAATGCGGGGCGGAGCCCGGTGTGGTGGCGCACGCCTTTAATCCTAGCACTCGGGAGGCAGAGGCAGGCGGATCTTTGTGAGTTCAGGCCAGCCTGGTCTACAGAGTGAGTTCCAGGACAGCTGGGGCTACAAGGAGACCCTGTCTCGAAAAGACCAAACAAAAAACAAACAAAAAAAAAGGGGCTGTGGGGATAGCGCAGCCGTTAAAGGCTGAGGCTAAGAACCGCAAAAAAAGAAGTTCGATCCCCAGCACCCACAAATGAATGCAGCCATTTCTATAGCTGCCGCTAGTGCCGCTGCTGCTGCTGTTGCCTTAACTCAAAATGTACAAACAGCCCAATCACTCAACAATTTATCCTCCTCTGTAGCACAAGCCCTGGATTTACAAACCCAGGCTAATGCCCAGCTAAAGGGCGGACTTATGGTAGTAAACCAAAGGATAGACCTAGTCCAAGAACAAATAGATGTATTGTGGCAGCTGGCCCAACTTGGTTGCGAGTGGAAATACCCTGGCCTGTGTGTAACCAGCATCCAATATCATAATTTCACAAAAGCAGCAAATTTGTCTAAACAATTGTCCAGTTATCTTTTAGGAAATTGGACTGGAGAATTTGACAATTTGATGAATCAACTCCGCATGGCGATTGTCACCGTAAATTCGACCAGAGTGGATGTCTCCCTTGCTGAAGGACTGTCTTCCTGGATCGCCGCCGCCGCCTCACATTTTAAAGAATGGGCGGGGGTAGCAGGGTTTGGCCTTTTGCTTTGTGGAGGGATTGTAGTTATGCTCTGGATTATGTGCCGGTTCCGCACCCAACATCAGCGGGATAAAGTAGTCATTGCACAGGCTCTTGCAGCATTAGAGGTAGGCTCATCCCCTAACATATGGCTTTCCATGCTGGAGAAGTAGTCAATGACGGGTAAAGCCTACTGCAAGTATTACCAACCTAAGACAGGGAGCAAACCGGCACCTGTACTAGCAGAGGCTCGTGGGACGCTGCGAAACTCTGTTGGTTGGGCTCGCGGGACGCTGCGAGAAATCACCAATTAATAAGCTGTTTGCTGTCCCCATGACGGGTAAGGAATACCTCTACAGTGGCAACCTAAGACAGACATTCTCCCAGCCATATAATAGATAAGGGGGAACTGTTGGTAGCCTGCACGAGTGTGCTGTGTCGCTCGCGACCACACCTTAAAAATGGCGCCGACTTCCTGAGTCACTACAAGCCGTTTCCCGCCGTTGCCTTTGCATTGGAGAAACTGCGCATGACTACTAGTCCCTAAGCTCCCGCCTTTAACATGCAAATGAGGCATTGGGACAGTGCACCTATCCAAAGCATACACGAACCCTCTGGACTGCTATATAAGCAGTGCTTCTGCCCCATTTCGGGGTCCTTCTCACAAAAGAGCTGTGTGCACAATAAATACTGCTGCAGAAGAATCCTGTTGTCCGCGTGAAGTTCTTGCTGGTGAGACTGCTACGTGGGACATTGCTTGCCAGAAGCAAAAGGGAAAGAACACATTTTCCTGCCTTCTGCCCAACCCTCCCACCTCTATTCCCATGTTAAAATAGCAAGGAAGCTTAGGGCACTGTAATGAAATATAACTTCATATCCTTACAACTGAAAATTAAAAGGGACCTACCACAGCAAACCATTATGTCAGGACTCAATAGTTACCAAAGTAACATAAATCTGCCCCATGTTTTATAGTCTAATGACCATTTTCAAGGCTACTTCAATTAACCAATCAGTCACAACTCACTGGCTACATAACTATGTATCAGTTATGTCTGATCTGAAATCTGATCTTCCAAGCCTCCCAACTAAAACTTACTTTGTTCCTTAGTATGTAGTAATTACGTCACTTCTAGAATAAAGAGAAAGACATCATGTTGTCATCTGTGATCATTAAAAATCTCACCGCAATTATGAACCTGGCAAAGATCCCAGGAGATCAAATCAGTCTATTATGTAACTCATGGCTTCAAAGCCTCTGGAGAAAATCAGGATCCAAGTACTTATAAAAAATTACCTCACCATCTATTCACTTCCTTAGAAACTGCTTCTCAAATGCCTAGCTGCAATATTAGCTACCAAAGAAAGCCAATCTTAGGAAAAGCTCCTCCCACATACCAATGTAGCTACTAATTTGAAGGGAAAATTCTCTTCAATCAAGCATTTGCTAAACCTTCATATAAACATTCTAAAGTTCTAATATCTTATACCATTGTAAAACAGACTTTCAAACACAGAGACTGAAATACAAGGCAACTCTCTTGAATATATACTTCCTTATTTCTCATTTAATTGATATAGTCATGTAGTGCAGAGAATTAAGAATAAGACAAAGGACAGTGATTAATATTGTCTTATAGAGAGTTAACACGTAACTAAATCCTCTGAAGAATAAAAACAAATCTTTGAGAATCATCTGGAAAAAAGGATCCCACTTGCAACATATGGCAATATCCATAAAAATATTCTTCAGCCTTACTTACCTTGCTATTCTATTCTAAAAGATTATTTTTCACATTTTTTGGAGCTTACTCATGCAATTAAAGCCTAAAAGCAGCTTGGAGCACTTGAATTCAACCCACAATACCTGAGGGAGAAGGAGGGTGCTTTTGATAGATACCTATGGGTCACTAGATCCAATAGCAAGATGGCTACCAAGTACTCAGTGAACCAAAAAGAAGCACCAAGTATTTTCAGTCTGCCTATATCACTAAATGGAGACCTATGGTAGAGCATGAAGGCAGTTTCTGAATTATGAAGTTGAATATCTGCATGAATGTCAGAAGAGTTCCATACTTGCATTCCTTTTAAATCAGTGATTTTGACAAGTCAGTGGAAACTCTCATTTTAGTAAGTGTCAACAAGGCTACTTGGACTTCATTTCTACTCGATACTGAACAGCAGCTACAATGAGGACTTTAATTTACCATAATGATATCAAGAAATCACATAATGTCTGACATGTTCATTAACAAGAGGATAGGGAATGAGCCAAAATCATGTGTTGAAAGTATTATTTTAATGAAGATGTTAAAAAACAAGCCATAAATAAAACTTTCCTTCTTTGCTATTGTACACTTTTAATTCCATGGTAATTACCTCAAGCATTTTAATTTCTGTATGTATCTCTAAGGTGTTCCTGTTAATAATCGCATTTACTTTGGCTGTTATATGAGGCAGAAACTACAAAATGAACTTCATTTAATTACCTAGCTTCCTATTCCCTACAGTCCTTTAATAAATGAATTAGACAGAAGAAAACATCATTGCAGGGATTTCCCAGAAATCAGTTCCATTTATGTATAACTACATAAAGAAGCGTAGCATGATAGCTTAATGTTTTACTTCACATGGTTTAAAATATGTTGGCTGTGTAGCTATAAGAAAATAAGAAAAGGCACAAATATTTTCGTAATCATCTTATTTCTGAGGTAAAGTATCCACGTTTACCTAGTTTACTAAGGATGAATAATTAATTATGGTGAATGTACTCAACTAACATTCATCAAATATCCAAATTCACAGTAGGCCTTGAGTTAAACACAATTTTTGGGGGGTCTTTTTGAGACAGGGTCTCCCTGTAGCCCCAACTGTCCTAGAACTCACTATGCAGAACATGCTGGCCTTGACCTCAGAGATCAGCCTGTCTCTGTTGGGATTAAAGGTGTGTGCCACCACTCCCAGCTTAAACACAATTTTAAAAAGTGAACATTTGGTTGAAAACAACTGTAAATACTTTTTTCAAAAAACAAATCCTCATATTCTGTGAAAAATATTTCAAATTGAATACATTTTAGAGAAGTAGGATTATACAGGTTGCTCACGACCTCCAAAGGATTCTTAGTATCTCTAAAACTCCTCATACCCACTCTTTGTCAATTGGAAACAAAAGGCTTGACCCTCTTGAGAACAGTCACTAAAGGTGGTTTCTAAAAGATGATTGGGGAAAGCAGAGGTAGGTGCTTCCTTTGGTTGGCCTTTTTTTTCTGTCCTTCCTTTGGTTGGCCTTTTTTTTCTGTCCTCAGGGAAAAATAGTCCTCAAATCTTTCGATTTCTGGGCATGATAAACTTAGAAACTATTGGAAGCCAATGTGTGCATGGGAAACAATTACAAAAATAACCTAATAATCTAAATATGATAGAAAAATAAATGAACTTAAGGCATTATTCAGAAGTATACAGACTCTGAGAAGGAACTCACAATTTCTAGGAGGAATGGAGGGGACAAAGAGCTATATAAATTAAGTTTTTATCATCCTAGCTTTTAGCCTAGGCTAGGTGTAATGTAGCATTTATGCAGCTTAGTAGAAGATGGGAAGCACAAGCTCTCCTTTTTCTATCCTAGAGAACCAGAGATGTCAAACTGGAAAGTACTGAAGAGTAGAAAAACAGTAGAGGAAAGAGAGTCAGAAAAATAGGCTCTCAATGCTGTCTTGTCAAAAACTCTAATTGAACCCTAGACCAAGTATCTGGAGAACAGATGTAAAGCCAAATAATAGTTGTGAAGTAAAGCTAGAACTGCTACAGTGAAGTTCCTAGCATGTGGAGAGAAGCAGACAGACAGCGGTGGAGGGGTCCTCTCATTTGCTGGAAAAGAAATGGTATTTTTCTTTATTACAACAGGCAACCAAAATTAAACACAGCAAAAATAAACAGAGATGAAAAACTTAGCCATTCAGGCTTAAGAAAACTGATAAAAAGAATCCAAGAAATCATGACATTCAAAAGAAATCAAGGCTAGAACCTTAATCCTTAAGCACATGTATCTCTGAGTAAACATTGATCCATGTTTACAGTCAAAGAGTAAACTTTTAGTGACCTTAACTCAAAACAAAAGTTCTATCATAAGAGCTACTTCAAAAGTGACAGGAACTCTGCAAGCATGTGCGTGTGTGTGTGTGTGTGTGTGTGTGTGTGTGTGTGTGTGTGTGTAAACCAGGAAAATGCTATTATGTTTGGAAAGTAAATCTAGATAATCATTACACAGAATAAATTTCAAGAGAAATAAGACAAAAAATGTGGGACTCAATTGTAATGAAAATACAGAAAAATTTGTAAAGTGCAGTTAACAGTATTTAGAAGAAAACTAAATTTGAATGACTATGTTTTCAAAAAATATAATGTAGAGCTGGAGAGATGGCTCAGTGATTAGGAGTACTGGCTGCTCTTGCAATGGACCTGAGTTCAATTCCCAGCACCCCCATGATGGCTAACAATTGTACACAACTCCAATTCCAGATTATCCAACACCATCTTCTGGCCTCTGTAGGCACTGCAAAACACAGATGCACTCACACACATGTAGGCAAAGCATTCATACACATAAAATTTAAAAAAAAAAATATATATATATATATATAATGCAAAATTGGCAAGCATTAGAGAAACTTTTTCAAATCTGTGTTTGAGAATATCTTTCATGTTGACTCTTATTGTTTTCCAGATATAGTGTTAGAATAAAAATGATTACAGGTGCTTACATGGTAAAATTTTGAATTCTCTGGGACTCAGAACACCACAGACTAAAGAAACCACAGGACTGATGAACAGAAAACAAGTATATATTTACAATGTACTAGTCTGAGTACTCCCCAAACACTATCATGATGCTTCCTTTGCTAGCATACTCAACTCAGTGTGTAGAGGAGGATAGCTTCAGAATCGGCACAATTCTTTCAACTGTTTGAATAAGAATTTACAATGATGGGCTCTTGGTATTTTTCTTGGTCTAACAATGTAATAAAAAGTAATCCAGATTAATTTCAATAGAAAGTCCTGGCCTCTGTCTACCTGTCAAATTGAGGATTTCATCTGCCTAGAGAGAGGTACAAGGTTCAAAGTATATCTCATGCCATACATGCCAGCTGAGTGCTTGACCAGGGAAAGTTTTACTGTGTCACACAAATATAATCAATGTGACCAATACAGTGACTAACAAGCCTTTGTGTATTGCTATTGCAGCTGCTATGTTAGCTGAACAAATATATACTGATTTAGCTGGTAAGGAGGCTATTTATAACTTCCAGAGATTGCAAAAGCAAAATCAGCATGATATCCTTTCCCGAAGGTGGAAAAACTAGGAAATGGGTGAAGATGGCCTTACACGGTTCCCGTTTCATAGGGAAGAGACACACACTGCCTGATAGCAACCATACCTCAGGCTTCTTATCCTCCTTGCTCCAGAAAGAATTATAAGGCATGTCTTTAAGACCTGGGTCAGACTGATGTCAAACACTACCCCCACATCCTATATGAAGCTGTTCAAGGTTGCCAGGTACTACTTAGCAAAGCTGCTCTAACTGGTATTAAATTTATCTGCTCCCCTATGAACCAGAAAATCAGAATGACATTAATCAAATATTTAATACAGTTACTAAGAGGAGATGGTGAGTGTTTCAATTGGGCTCTGAATTAATTAAAAGTAATAGCAGTAGAGTAAGCTGTGATGGTTTTTATAGAATATCCTCTGCAACTTCCCAAGACATGTAATTAACTACACCAAATGTAGGCATCCTTGAAACTGGGGGCTTGTCTGTGGGAGTTAGGTGCTGTGCACAGTGAAGAAAGGACCTATTACAGCCATTGTGTTCTTGAATACTTACTCTTGGTTTTACAGAAGAATGTTCTTAAGGTCTGATAATATCTCCTGGAATTAATGTTACTATTTGTAGTCAAATATTGTGTGATCAAAACAAAGATTATATTTCTAAAATAAGCAGTTAGGTTTATAATAAAAAAATCAATCGAAATACCCTTTTAGAAACTGAGACTATAAGACAAGGCCATCAGAGTTCTCTGAGCACTATGCCTGAGCTCCAGCAGGCTGGGATAAGTCGAACAAAGTGAATCTGAATTGTATTCCTGTAAAAACAGACATCACCAGATAGATAATGGATAATCATAGATAAATTAAGATATATCTATGCCAAAAAGAATGCTAGAAGTACACTAAGTTTTGACCATCTTAATATAATTCATAGCTTTCAACAATATTGTATATGGAGCTATATTAAACATTTTTAAGTAGGAAAAATGTAGTACTGCATATAGAATTCTCTGTAACAGTCTACATGTTAAAAAGGGGAGACTGCAGACTTCAAGACCAACATTATACAGAGGTAACATCTGTTTGAATTATAAAGCATTTTGGAAATAATTCACATGCTGCTTTAGACAAATATGTCTCACATTATATGATTAGTGAAGAAAACAAAAAACTAAAATCACATATCATTGCAGTAATATAACAGGAAAATAAAATATAGCACCATCAGTAGAAATTCAATAACTATAGCACAACAGATAAATCTTGGCTAGACCCGGGAAACATATAAGAGTTAACTGTACAATGTTGTTCCTGGGTAGGCTCTAAATTGAGGACTCAAAGAAACGGGAAAAATAATTCACAAAACAACCCATGGCTATTATCAAACTAGGAAAGAAATGGACAATGTGGAGAAAAATCTGTATCAGCTTTGAGAGTTGTCCATAGGTGTGAAACTTCAAGAAAGTTTAAGAGACTATAACAGTCTTCACTAATTAAGCACTACAGATAGACAATGACATAGGCTATACCTTCAATGCAGCATAAACTCTCAAAGTAATTACTAAATCATAGGTTAGTATAGTCAATGATACATTACATAACAGGCAAAAAAACAAAAAGATTTTAAACCTCACACTTGAATCTTATGTAAGTTAGGAATGAAACCTGTATACCTGATCATGAAAATGCATCTTCTCAATTCATGCAGATGAAGAAAAGGCAGTAAAGAGAAAGACAGCTTCTTTTATTTCCATCCTCACTTGTATCAGTAGATAACAATAGAAGACTGGTAAGAAAAGCAGTAAAAAGCAGAAACTTCTTTGGAGAAAGGTGATGCGATTGCGATTAGGCCCTTAATTTAGGGCCTTAAAATCTAGGATCAGGCAGGCAGCTCTCTGTGAAATTGAAGCCAACCTGGTCTACAGAGTGAGTTCCAGGCCAGGCCAACTGGGGTTGCAGTGGAACCCTGTCTTAAAAAGACAAAAACAAAAAAAAACAAAACAAACAAAAAAAGAAAACAGAAGTAGCAGCACTCATCACAGGAGACCAAGTATAATCTGTGTGACCCAAACTGGGGGTGGGGGGGGTGGGGAATGATCTTTTTCTTCAACAGGACATTTAATCTGTAATTCAAATACTTATATCCATTATCACCATCTGATATAACAAATACTAAAATTGATGCTATCTTTAATTAAATAAAACTGGAATAGATAAATTTAATTAACAAATATTTTGAATATATACGATATGCCTGCCGTTGTGGCAAGCTCAGGGAGACTACACTTCTAACTGCATAATGTTTACAAGGTAATCATTAGGCACCAACGTATGCTATACACAGGTACACAAACAAATTCTCTCTTTCCAGACACAGAAATTTACAGTGTATTTAATGTGTGAAACTGAGAATGGAAAGACAGGCCAAAAGCATCCTTCAAGCAATGAGGCCTCCTAAGAAAAGCTCCAAACTTTTAGTGTCAGAGAAAGCTAGATTCGTTTACTGTTCTGTCATAAAAGTGACCTGGAACACAGAAATTCTTTGAACTGTGTGTCTTATATATAAACTAGGATAAATGACATATACAGTAAAGGGAAAAAATGATGATGATAAAACATCTAGTAAAATGCAAAGCAATTATTGTAATTACCATTACTAAAGGTAACTACATGTTTGGGGGTTAATTCAGAGATGAAACGAAAAACTAATTTGAACAATCTTATGAATAATGAAATATCAAGACTGGCTTTGGGTTTTAGGGAAAAATGTAAAATTCAATTCTACTGGGATTTTGCAGGACACATTCCTAGTCTGCTGAGGACTCTGATGTCCCATTTCTCTTGTTAGAAAGAGGGAAGGAAGCCGGGCATGGTGGCTCATGCCTTTAATCCTAGCACTTGGGAGGCAGAGGCAGGCGGATCTTTGTGAGTTCAAAGCCAGCCTGGTCTACAGAGTGAGTTCCAGGACAGCTGGGGCTACAAGGAGACCCTGTCTCGAAAAGACAAAAAAAAAAAAAAAAAAAAAAAAGAAAGAGGGAAGGAATGTAGAAGCAGACTAGCATTTACTCAACACAGTGGTAAAAATTCCAGAATTATGTCACACCCTGATTCCTAGTGCTGGTAATCATGCAAAGAACCAGACCCAGACAATGAAGAACCCCTGATCCCTGGTGAATAAGTAGCACTCAGACAGAAACTGGCCCCATTTAAAAAAAAACTCAATACATGAGTTGGGTGTGGTAGAGCACATGCTTTTAATCCCAGCACTCAGGAAGCAGAGACAGGAGGATCCCTGTGAGACCAAGGTCAGTCTGGTCTGCATAGTTGCAGACCAGCTCTGGCTACAGGGAGACTGTGTTTCAAAAAACCAAACAAAAATACTTAAGGCTTGAAATGAAAATTAAGAACTAAAATGGAAAAAGGTTGGGTACACGCAACTCAGAGGTTAAAGACATAGAATCTTTGGTAGAGTGGCTGATATGATCTTCAGGGACATTGAATGGGGCTTTCCAGAAACACTGTGAAGGGTGGTGCTATAAACTGAAAATTTCTAGTATCTGTCAATGAGTAATATAGATTAAGAGTACATAATAAATAACTAATCAAATCAATCCAAAGGCTATGATTATATAATATTAGCAAAGCGAGGAACTCTGAACTAGGATCACAAGAATTGACTATTCAAAACTTTGCTTAGGTCAATTTTATAACTCCATGACCAGCCATAATTTAGAAAATCAAATATAGGCTGGGCGTGGAGGCACATCCCTTTAATCCCAGCACTTGAGAGGAAGAAGCAGGTGGATCTATATGAGTTCAAGGCCAGCCTGGTCTACAAAGTGAGTTCCAGACCAGCTGGAGCTACAGGGAGACCCTGTCTCAAAAAGACAAAAAAAAAAAAGAAAGAAAAAGGAAAACAAATACAAGGAAAACAGCAATACCTCCACAAATATTACCATTTGCATTTTCAAATAAAATCTAAAATTCAAAGATTGTTTTACAGTATTTATATTTGAAGGAACAAGTATTTGTATTATAAGATTGTTTATGAACTTAAGGAAAGGTATTTTCCATACTTCAATAGCAATACTTTCTTCATAATTTTGAGGGGGAAAAGAAGGAAATGAGTTAGATAATGAATCAGGATAAAATTACATTAAAAAGTCAAAATATTCTTCCCAACAGAATTATTCTGGTCCCATAAGCAACACTAATTTAGGAAAGAAATTTGGTCTATATTCCATTAACTATTTTTTTCTGCACTATCAAATTTTAATTTAAGCTTATGTTTCTTATTTCTCATGCTTTCTCCCTGAAGCAAACATGTCACAGTGGATTATTGTGGCAAGATACTCATACAGATTTTTTACAAAATTGGAATGCATCACATTAGGAAACAAACCACAAAGCTGAGGCATACTGAAACTAGATTCATAGAGGTTCACAAAATATAAAGTGTTTCAGGAGGCTGGAGAGATAGCCTAGCGGTTAAGAGCACTGACTGCTCTTGCAGAGGACCCGGGTTCGATCCCCAGCACCCACATGTCGGCTAAGAATCGTCTGTAACTCTGATTCCAGGAGAACTCCAGTTACAGGGGAATCTGACACCCACTTCTGACCTCCGTGGCATTGCACGACACGGATGCACAGACCTGCATGCAGACAGTACATTCATACACATATACAAAAATAAATAAAATTAAAAAAAATAAAAAATAAAGTGTTTTGGGGCTGGAGAGATGGCTCAGTGGTTGAGAGCACTGACTGCTCTTGCAGAGGACCCGGGTTCGATTCCCGGCACCCATATGGCGGCCAAGACCTGTCTTTAACTCCAGTTCCAGGGTAATCCGACGCCCTCTTCTGACCTCCACAGCATTGCACGATACCGGTGCACCAACCTACATGCAGACTGTATACTCATACAAATAAAAAAAAAAATCAATAAAAAAATTTAAAAGATATAGTGTTTTGTAAAACAAGATATTATTAATAAAAAAAGAGGCACAGAATTCCAGAAAATAGCACACATCTTCTAAGACAGTTTCTTTTTTTTTATAAAGCCAATACCATATTTATGAACTTTGCTTTTTTTAAAATATTTATTTATTTATTTTATTTATTCTTGTATGTATATGAATGCACTATCTGCATGTAGATGTGTGCACCCGTGTCATGCAATGCCGCGGAGGTCAGAAGAGGGTGTCAGATTCCCCTGGAACTGGAGTTAAAGATGGTTCTCAGCTGCCATGTGGGTGCTGGGGATCGAACCCTGGTCCTCTGCAAGAGCAGTTGGCGCTCTTAACCGCTAGGCCATCTCTCCAGCCCTAAGACACAGTTTCAAAAGATTGAGTAGAATCCAAGAAATTTACTTCAGATCAAGTATTCCCAAGAGAGTACATTTTCGTAAAGAAATCTTAGTTATAAACTGTGAAGCACTGAAACCTGTCTAAGAGTTCAAACTATTAATTCAATTTTGGTTCATTTAATTGCCAAGCCCTTCAGGAAGATAATGTATGTTATCAAAAATTCATCAGCAGTATTTCAATAAACTTGAAAATAACTATACCAATTATTATCAGACAATGCTAGAGAAAGCTAAGCAACTATAAGTATTTTAAGAAGTGTGATTATTCCATCTCCTGGCTCTTTGGTCCTTACTTCATTATGATCAATAACATTTTTAAGAAGCATTTATAGTTTTAAATTCCAAAGGATAAAGACAACACAGCAATCCTTGTGCATCAAATATATTTAATAAATGTTAAATTAAACTTTATATATATAATTCTTAATTGTGAATAACTTCTTGCAATATACAAAGCCACGGAGTAAAACATTTCCGTTCTGAAAGGAGGAATGGCAGCACTGAAAGGAGATATGGGAGCAAAGGAAGTTTGAAATTGAGCAGGGCAAACATTAGATCCTGTGCTACATGTGCAGCATCTGGGGCATGTGCTGTGATGTGAGTGCCAAAGGGCTTAGGCAGTCCTACCCCTGCAGCCTTGCCATCTATAGCCCACACAGTCTCTATTTCTCTCCAGACCATGCTGTTCAGCACCTGTAGCTTTCCTCATCAGTCTCCAACTATTGGGTCCCCATTGTGTCAATAACTTCACCATCACAGCTTCACACCTTATCACGGAGTGACTCTAGGGATGTTGACTCTGCTACCAACTGCCTGGCCTCCCACCTTGGTGTTGAAATCTGGGTGGAAGCCTTCAGGACCTCCTAACTATTGCCTCTTTGAAAGCCAGCATCATGTGGATGAGACCAGGTTTGCTACCAGTTCAAGCAGGAGGCTGGGCATCCCGCCCCCAAATAATGACTTCAAAAGACTCTTAGTGTCTTTGTAGCTGAACACCTGTTATCACTTCCTTAGGTGGCCCTGTGCAACCAGGTCACCCCAGTTTAGATGATTAATATACACTGTCAATGTAATTAGATTTCTATCATCTAGAACGCATAACTCTGGCCCTGTTTGTAGTTGTTGTTGTTACTATTGTTTTGTTTTGTTTGTTTATTTTGAGGCAGTGTAGCCCAGGCTGGCCTGAAACTTGATATGTAAACCAGGCCGGCCTAGATCTCTGGCTGGCCTCTACCTCCCAAGTGCTGGGATTTAAGGTGTGAGGCACCACGCCTGGCCCTCTAGGCTTGTTTTTAAAGGCATATCTAGAGACTGAGGAGAAGAGACTGAAGAGACTGAAGATGAATAGCACCAATGGGTTGCTGTCCAAGACCTTATAAAAGGGAGAAAAAGAAAGAAGCCAGCAGTCAGCTCTCTCTGCTTCTTGACTGTAGACACAATGTGACCAGCTCGTTCCCGTTCCCAACAGCCAGGCCTCTGTGCCATGATGAACTATATTCCCTCAACCTGTGAGCCCAAATAAAACACTTCCTTCCTTAAGCTGCTTTTATAAGGTATTCCTTCATCACGATGAGAGAAATAACCAATATACTAGACTTCCATTCTAAAAGCAAAGCTTTTCAAACAAGTTAAACCTTGTACCTTTGAGCGAGCAATAAACAGCATTAGGGAAATTCCTGAGACACACTTAAGCATCTTTCTTATTTTCCTGGTGCAAAGTGTTTGGCTTATTTTTAAATTTATTTATTTATTCATTCATTCATTCATCATTCATTCATTCATTCATTAGTGTGCATGTATTTGTGTGTCTGAGCACATGCTTACATATACAGAGACCACAAATAAGCATCTGATGTCCTTTCTCTCTCTTTTTTTTTTTAATTTTATTTATTTCTTTATGAGTGTACTGTCTGCATGCAGGTCTGTGCACCCGTGTCATGCAATGCCGCGGAGGTCAGAAGAGGGTGTCGGATTCCCCTGGAACTGGAGGTCTCCTGGAATTGGAGTTTCAGACGGTTCTTGGCCGCCATGTGGGTGCTGGGGATCGAACCCAGGTCCTCTGTAAGAGCAGTCGGCGCTCTTAACCGCTAGGCCATTTCTCCAGCCCCCTGACGTCCTCTCTTACTCTCCGCCTTTTTCCTTTGAGGTAAGGGTCTCTCCCTGAACCTGTGGTTCCTGTTTTTTCAGGTTAGAGGTTAGAGTGGAAGTTAGCAAGTCCGAGCAATCCTCCTGTATCTGCCCCACTTGGTGCTGTGCACTGGGATCAAAGCACCAATCCTCATCATTTCAGAGTAAGCCATTTCTTTTTTTTTTTCCTTTTTTTTTTTGAGGATGATGGAGGGGGGTCTAAATACCATCAAATTCTATTGTATGAAAATCTCAAAAATTCAGAAAATATTTTTAAAAGATATGAATTTTTTTTGGACTTTTTGAGACTGGGTCCCTCACACAGCTGTCCTGGAACTCACTGTGTAGACTAGGCTGGCCTTGAACTCACAGAGATCTGTCTGCCTCTGCCTCCCAAGTGCTGGGATGACAGGTGTGTGCCACCATATGGAATTTTTTAAAAAGAGCAAGAGCTGTGAATGGCTGAATGATCTCCCTGGCCCCTAACTGGCTCAGTTTTCTTGAACCTAGTCTTTGCACTAAGGTAGATTCTTCCTGGCTCCAACTTTATGAAAGCTTGTTTTCTGAGAAGACTGCAAGTTTTTCAAGTATTTTTCACTCTGCTCTTTGTTCCAAATTCTCATTGTAAAACTAAGTAAAAGAAGCCAGCAAAGCCAGTATCAGAGTTTGAATGCTGCAATACCTGGAAATATCCTCCATCCCCTTTAAATTTAATCTCTCAGAAAGTCTTGGGCATGGACAAAATCCAGACAAGCCCTCTGCCACATGCAACATGAATAACATTTAGTCCAATTACTAATACAATCCTAGTTTCTATTTGAAACCTCATTTTTGTCTTTGCTGTCCACATTCCTATGAGCATTCCAGTCTTTTAGAGTCCCAGCCAGATAACTGTTCTAGCTTTGTGTATATATAGAATTCTGAGGATTTCTCTAATCATCATCTCCAACTTTTCCCTGAAATTCTCCAACAAATCTCTTCTAAAGTCTTCTGAACCACATGGTCAGGTTGTCATGGTAAACCCCCCACTTCATTGGTACCTGTATGTGTGTGTGTGAGTGTGTGTGTGTGTGTGTGTGTGTGTGTGTGGCTAAACGTTTTCCTTTCCGATCACGGAGTGCACAATACCTTGAGAGAATGAATGTAAAGTCTTTTTTTTTTTTTTTTTAAGTTGCCTGCTTGGAAGCAAGACTTAAGATCTTTGGGTTCCAGGAGGGTGAGAGGCTACACCACTCAAAGGGATTCAGGTCAAAGTATTGCCAGGTTCATGTTTTCTGGGCCTGTAATAAGGCAAAAGACATTGTCCAGGAGACTGACTTCACCTTCAAACCATGTCAGACCAGCAAACAAAGAATTGATGTCTATGCTCACAGCGCCTTTGGCTCTTCCCCGTTATTTTTTCCAGCCCCCAAAACCCCACATGAGCCCGTTATCTACTCAAAGACACTGCTCTATTCCCAGGGTGAGTTTACTTCATTACTAATCCTCTCTGGAAATCCCTCAAGTACTCCAGCACTTATGCTTTAATCTCTTGTCCATCTAATCAAGCCAATCAGAGCTTAAAAGGGAGATAACAATTACAGAGACTTCCTTAACTTTACAAAGGATTATCATTCTAAAAATTACTAAAACATCATACTTAAATGTGTTGAGAAAAAATGATATCATTCTTCAAATCAAAACAAGTCATGTATGTCTCTTCTCACCACTACTCTTTTTTACTCACCATTTGGAAATCTCCTGTAATAGGGAAAAATACGATCGACCAAATAAAATGCTTTTAAATGATGACTGCTAATTGAAAAATAAGAAACAAACAGGTGTATGAGTATAAAGACAGTACTACAGAGCGAATAAAATCCTGGTTCAATATGAAGAGCCAACAGATGAAACTTTTCAAAGACTATATTACACCACGAATGAGTTAATGTAGGCAATGCGAAAACTAGAATTAAACATCATTGATATTGGTTAATAATCAGCAACTTTTCATCTCCAGCAATTGGTAACAGAAATACTTACTAAATATGATACACATCATCTCCAATAACAAATAACAAACTGAGAAATACAAATATATAATATATAGGAAGCATCCACTGTTTGTCTTAACGTTCTTGTCACCAACAGGTTTCACAAACGAAAGTGATTTGTTTTTTTTTTTTTTTTACTGGCTCGCACATCATGACTGCCACCTATGCTCAGAAATTGTCCCTTGACCAGGCTGAACATCAAAATCTCCTGTAATTTTTTTTCATTTTCACACTTTATATCTAAATAGGTAGATTTATTAGAGAAAAGTCAGCCACAATGTAGTTCGTGTTGGTTGAAGAGATTCTTTTGCTGGGCTGGGTGGCGCACGCCTTTAAATCCTAGCACTTGGGAGGCTAAGGCAATGATCTTGTGTAGTTTCAATGCCAGCCTGGTGCCTACCAAAGTGAGTCTAGACAGCTGGGTCTACAGGAAGACCCTGTCTCGAAAAGAACCAAAAAAAAAAAAAAAAAAAAGAAAGAGTTCTAGTGTAGTCCTGATATTTACCAAATTAAAAACATTAATCCCGAAAGTTTTTAAATTCAAATGATATATTCCACCACTGAGGAAGTACAATTAAATCACCCCCCCCAAGAGGGGCACAAAACAAACCAAAAATTAAAGCATTCTGTGTCTTCTATTCCCAAGTGTCCCTCTTTAGGGCTTCATTTCCACTCTTTAAGGCATATGAACTAATACAGAGTAGCATATACTCTGCTACTTAAGTACAAAAATAGAGGAAAAAAAAGAAAAAACAAACAAACAACAAAAAAAAAACAGAAAGCACAAAGGAAGTTGGTGAAAAATTTTTAGGAAAGGATGTATAAATTATTCAGAATGGTTCAGTAATTTTTTTTCCCAATAAATGGGTCAGAGAAGATGTAGGACTTTTTAAAAAATAATTTCATNATATATCAAGAAATCACATAATGTCTGACATGTTCATTAACAAGAGGATAGGGAATGAGCCAAAAATCATGGGTTATATTTTTAAGGAAATGTTAAAAAAACACATAAATAAAACTTCTATACTCTTTTTGTACACTTTTAATTCCATGGTAATTACCTCAAGCATTTTAATTCTGATGTATCTCTAATTTCTGTTCAATAATCGTATTTACTTTGCCTTTATATAGCAGTAACTACAAAATGAAATTTCATTAATTACCTAGCTCATTCCTACAGCCTTAATAAAAATGAAATTAGACAGAAGAAAACATCATTGCAGGGATTTCCCAGAAATCAGTTCCATTTATGTATAACTACATAAAGAAGCGTAGCATGATAGCTTAATGTTTTACTTCACATGGTTTAAAATATGTTGGCTGTGTAGCTATAAGAAAATAAGAAAGGCACAAATATTTTCTAATACTTATTCTGAGGTAAAGTATCCACGTTTACCTAGTTTACTAAGGATGAATAATTAATTATGGTGAATGTACTCAACTAACATTCATCAAATATCCAAATTCACATGCCGAGTGTGAAACACATTTTTGGGGTCTTTTGAGACAGGTCTCCTTGTAACCCAACTGTCCTAGAACTCATATGCAGACATGTGGCCTTGACTCAGAGATTCGCCGTCTTCGGATTAAGGGTGTGCCACCACTACCAGCTTAAACAATTTAAAAATGAAACATTTGTGAAACAACTAGTAATACTTTTTCAAAAAACAAATACTCAATTCTGTGAAAATATCAATTGAACATTAGAGAGATGATATACAGGATGCTCCACACCTCCAAGATTCAGTACTCCTAAATTCATACCACTCTTTTCATGAACAAAAGCTTTGACCCTTTGAGAACGTCATAAGGTGGTTTCTAAAAGAATTGGGGAAGCAAGGTAGTGCGTTCTTTGTGCTTTTTTTTCTTTTCCTTGTGCCTTTTTTTTAGGGAAATATCCTCAAATCTTCGGATTTCTGGGCATGAAAAGCTGAAACGATTGGAAGCCAATGTGCTTGGGAAACAATACAAATACTAATACAATAGAGTAGAAAATAAAGGTCAAACTTAACATTATTCAAGAATTACAGACTTGGAAGGAATCACAATTTCTAAGGATGGAGGGACAAAGCGATATAAATTAAGTTTATCATCCTTGTCTAGGCTAGGTGTAATGTAGCATTTATGCAGCTTAGTAGAAGATGGGAAGCACAAGCTCTCCTTTTTCTATCCTAGAGAACCAGAGATGTCAAACTGGAAAGTACTGAAGAGTAGAAAAACAGTAGAGGAAAGAGAGTCAGAAAAATAGGCTCTCAATGCTGTCTTGTCAAAAACTCTAATTGAACCCTAGACCAAGTATCTGGAGAACAGATGTAAAGCCCAAATAATAGTTGAGAGCTAAGAAACGGCTACAGTGAAGTTCCTACTGTGGAGAGAAGCAGACAACACGGAGGGTCTCTCATTGCTGAAAAGATGGTATGTTTCTATGTACACAGCAAATAAACACAGCAAAACTAACAGAGATGAAAAACTTACCATTCAGGTTAAGAAACTGATAAAAAGATCCAAGAAATCATTGATCTTCAAAGAAATCAAGGTGACCTTAATCTTAAGCAAGTATCTCTGAGTAAACATTGATCCATGTTTACAGTCAAAGAGTAAACTTTTAGTGACCTTAACTCAAAACAAAAGTTCTAGTCATAAGAGCTACTTCAAAAGTGACAGGAACTCTGCAAAGCATGTGCGTGGTGTGTGTGGTGTGTGTGCTGTGTGGTGGTGTGAAACCAGGAATCATTAATGTTGGAAAAGTAATAGATAATCATTACACAGAAAATAAAATTTCAAAGAATAAGACAAAAATGGGGCTCATTGTAATGAAATACGAAAATTTGTAAAGGCATTTACAGTATTCAGAAGAAACTAATTTAATGAGCTTGTTTCAAAAAAATATATAGTAGACCTGTGAGGAGGTCAATGAATGTAGATACCTGGCTGCTTGCAAGACTGGTTTCCGACCTCCAGAGGTTCATTCCGACACCCCATTCGTATCTACCAATGCTATGGCAATTAAGATATCGCAACACCATCTGCTAGCACACTACATTAAAGCATGTGCGATAATTACCCAATGCAACTCCGGCAGAGGGCATTAGAGCATTATTACAATACGGTGGTATCTCTATGCATCTATAAAATATTCTATTTACTTATTTATGTAAAATGATAAGTGGACTTTTCAATTGGTGAATGATTTCATGTTGATCTAGAATTTCCACGTAAAAATGTTGTAATGATGAAAGAAACATGTAGTCTTATTATCTGATGTATCAAAATCTTATGTTTGAATTCCTTTTGTAGAATCTAGAACATCGTGTAGGTCAGTGACTTATACGATTACCTTTACGTGTAATTTAATGATGTAACAGTTTACAGTATATATTGAGTCTGAGTACTTTCTCAATAAGCTCTATAGACCTTATTTCTAATATCAAACACATGGTCGTAGGTGTTCTGAAATGACAAACAATTATTAGTGTTTCAATCTCGGAGAAGTAGTCTACAGCATGATGGCTGTGCTTGAGGGAATTTTTCCCACCTGATCCTAACATTAAATAACAGATAATTTCAATAGAAACCCTTGCACTGTAATTAGGATAATCGCCTTAGGAGTACGGTGTTATCTCATGCTAATGCAGCTGAGTGTCGAAAGTTTACTTGTCAATACAGTGCCATAAGTACTAACAAGCCTTGTTATTGCATGAGCTGTATGTAGTGACAATATCTATAGCTGGTATCAGCTAGTGTATAATACTTAGAATTGCAAAAAGCAAATCACAAGAGTTCCTTTCCCGAAGGTGGGAAATAGGAAAGGGTAAGATGGCCTTCTACGGTTCCCGTTTCATAAGAAGACACAACACTGCCTATAGCAACCATACCTCAGCTTCTTATCCTCCTTCTCAGAACGAATTTAAGGCATGTCTTTGACCTGGGTCAGACTGATGTCAAAATACCCCCATCCTATATGAAGCTGTTCAAGGTTGCCAGGTACTACTTAGCAAAGCTGCTCTAACTGGTATTAAATTTATCTGCTCCCCTATGAACCAGAAAATCAGAATGACATTAATCAAATATTTAATACAGTTACTAAGAGGAGATGGTGAGTGTTTCAATTGGGCTCTGAATTAATTAAAAGTAATAGCAGTAGAGTAAGCTGTGATGGTTTTTATAGAATATCCTCTGCAACTTCCCAAGACATGTAATTAACTACACCAAATGTAGGCATCCTTGAAACTGGGGGCTTGTCTGTGGGAGTTAGGTGCTGTGCACAGTGAAGAAAGGACCTATTACAGCCATGGTTCTTGTGATACTTACTCTTGTTTTACAAAATGTCTTAAATCTGATATTCTCCTGGGAATTAATGTTACTATTTGTAGTCAAATATTCGTGGTAATAAAACAAAATTATATTCTAAATAACAGTTAGGTTTATAATAAAAAATCAAGCAAATACCCTTTAGAAACTGAGACTATAAGAAAGGCCATCAGAGTCTCGAGCACTTATGCTAGCTCCAGCAGGCTGGGATAAGTCGAACAAAGTGAATCTGAATTGTATTCCTGTAAAAACAGACATCACCAGATAGATAATGGATAATCATAGATAAATTAAGATATATCTATGCCAAAAAGAATGCTAGAAGTACACTAAGTTTTGACCATCTTAATATAATTCATAGCTTTCAACAATATTGTATATGGAGCTATATTAAACATTTTTAAGTAGGAAAAATGTAGTACTGCATATAGAATTCTCTGTAACAGTCTACATGTTAAAAAGGGGAGACTGCAGACTTCAAGACCAACATTATACAGAGGTAACATCTGTTTGAATTATAAAGCATTTTGGAAATAATTCACATGCTGCTTTAGACAAATATGTCTCACATTATATGATTAGTGAAGAAAACAAAAAACTAAATCAACATATCATTGCAGTAATAACAGGAAATAAAAAGATAGAGCAACCACATAGGAATTCAATAACTATAGCACAACGTAAATTCTTGGCTAAGACCCGGAGAAACATATAAGAGTTAACTGTACAATGTTGTTCCTGGGTAGGCTCTAAATTGAGGACTCAAAGAAACGGGAAAAATAATTCACAAAACAACCCATGGCTATTATCAAACTAGGAAAGAAATGGACAATGTGGAGAAAAATCTGTATCAGCTTTGAGAGTTGTCCATAGGTGTGAAACTTCAAGAAAGTTTAAGAGACTATAACAGTCTTCACTAATAACACTACAGAAGACAATGACATAGCATATACGCTTCATATGCCAGCATAAACTCTCAACGTAATTACATAAATCATAGGTTGTATAGTCAATGATACTAACATACAGGCAAGAAAAAACAAAAAGATCTCTTAAACTCACACTTGAATCTTTTAAGTTATGAATGAACCTGTACCTGTCATGAAAACGCATCTTCTCAATTCACTGCAGATGAAGAAAAGCATAAAGAGAAAGACGCTTCTTTTATTTCCATCCTCACTTTATCAGTAGATAACAATAGAAGACTGTAAGAAAAGCAGTAAAAAGCAGAAACTTCTTTGAGAAATGGTGATGCGATTGCGATTAGGCTTAATTTAGGGCCTTAAAATCTATATCAGGCAAGGCAGCTTCTGTGAAAATGAACCAACCTGGTCTAAACAGTGAGTTCCAAGCCAGGCCAACCTGGGGTTAGCATTGGAACCATGTTAAAAAGAAAAAAACAAAAAAAACAAACAAACAAAAAAAGAAAACGAAGTAGCCAGCACTCATCACAGGAGACCAAGTATAATCTGTGTGATCCCAAACTGGGGGGGGAAGGGGGGGAACATAATGATCTTTTTCTTCAAACAGGAATTAAATCTGTAAATTCAAATACTTATAACCATTATCAACCGAAATCTGATAAACAAAATGACTAAGATTGATGCTATCTTTAATAAAAAAACTGAATAGATAAATTAATTAACAATATTTAAATTATACGATAGCCTGCGCGTTGTTGGCAAGCCCAGGAGACACACTTCTACCATAATGTTTTACAATGGTAATCATTGGCCAACGATGCTATACACAGGTACACAAACAAATTCTCTCTTTCCAGACACAGAAATTTACAGTGTATTTAATGTGTGAAACTGAGAATGGACAGACAGGCCAAAAGCATCCTTCAAGCAACTGAGGCCTCCTAAGAAAAGCTCCAAACTTTTAGTGTCAGAGAAAGCTAGATTCGTTTACTTTCTCATAAAATGACTGGAACACAGAAATTCTTTGAACGTGTGTCTTATATATAAACTGGAAACATATCATAATGGAAAATGATGATGATAAAACATCTAGTAAAGCAAACAATTATTGTAATTCCATTACTAAAGTAACTACATTTTGGGGTTAATTCAGAGAGAAAAAAAACTAATTTGAACAATCTATGAATAATGAAATATCAAGTGCTTGGGTTTTAGGGCAAACAATGTAAATTCAATCTACTGAGGATTTGCAGACACATTCCTGGTTGCTGGGGACTCTGATGTCCGATGATCTCTTGTTAGAAAGAGGAGAGGCGGCATGTCGGCTCATGCCTCTTATATCCTAGCACTTGGGAGGCAGAGGAGCGATTCTTATTGAGTTCGAAAGGCCACACTTCTACAAGAGGTAGTTCCAGGACAGCTGGGGCTACAGGAGACCTGTCTCTAAAAGACAAAAAAAAAAAAAAAAAGAAAAAGAACAGGAATAATGTAGAAGCAACTGCATTTACTCAAACCAGTGGTAAAAATTCTCTAACATTATGTTACAATACCCGATCCTGATTCCTAGTGCTGGTATCGAGAAAGAACCAGACCAGACAATGAAGAACCCCTGATCCCTGGTGAATATAGTTCAATCAGAAGAACTAGGCCCCATTAAAAAAAACTAATACATGAGTTGGTGTGGTAGATGACAATTCTTATAATCCCACACTCAGAGCGAACAGAGAACCCCTGTGGAAAGTCAGTCATGGTCTGGCATGTTGCAGACAGCTCTGCTACAGGATACTGGTTTCAAAAAACAAAAAATATTAGGCTTGAATATGAAAAATTAAACGAATAAAAATGGAAAAGGTTGGTACACGCAACTCAGGGTTAAAGACAGAATCTTTGGTTAGTGAGTGCTTATGATCTTACATGACATTGAATGGGGCTTTCCAGAAACCTGTGAAGGTGGTGCATAAACTGAAATTTCTAGTATCTGTCAATGAGTAATATAGATTAAGAGTACATAATAAATAACTATCAAATCAATCAAAGCTTGATTATATAATATTAGACAAAGCGAGGATCTGAACTAGGATCACAAGACATTGACTATTCAAAACTTCTTGGTCAATTTTATAACTCCATGACAGCCATAATTTAGAAAATCAATATAGGTGGGCGTGGAGGCACATCCTTAATCCCAGCATGAAAGAAGAAGCATGATGTCTATATAGTTCCAAGGCCAGCTGTCTACCAAGTGAGTTCCAACCAGACTGGAACACAGAAACCTGTCTCAAAAGAACAAAAAAAAAGAAGAAAAGGAAACAAATAAAGGAAAACAGGCAATACCTCCACAAAACTTACCAATTTGCATTTTCAAATAAATCTAAATTCAAAGATGTTTTAAGTATTATATTTCGAAGAACAATATTAGTACTTTATTACAAGAATTGTTTAATCTAAGGAAAGGATTTCCATACTTCAATAGCAATATATTCTTCATATTTGAGGAAAAAGAAGAAATGAGTTAGATAATGATCAAGAAAAATTACATTAAAAAGTCATAACACTATTCTTCCACAGAATTATTTCTGTCCATAAGCAACACTGAATTAGGAAGAAATTTGTCTATATTCCATTACTATTTTTTTCGCACTATAATATTATATTTAAGCTTTGTTTCTTATTTCTCATGCTGTCTCCTGAAGCAAACATGTCACAGTGGTTATTGTGGCAAGATATCATTACGATATTTTTACACAAAAATTGGATAGTAATCACATACGGAAACAAACCACAAAGTGAGCTACTGAAAATAGATTCATAGGTTCACAAAATATAAAGTGTTTCAAGGAAGGTGGAGGATAGCCTACGGTTAGAGGCACTGATGTTCTTGCAGTGGACACCGGGTTCAAGTCCCAGCACCCACATGTCGGCTAAGATGTTCTGTAACTCTGATTCCAGGGAACCCAGTCCAGGGGAATCTACAACCCGACTTCTGACCTCAGTGGCATGCACACACGGATTGCACGGACCGCATGCAGACACAGTAACATTCATAACATTATAAAAATAATAAATAAAATAAAATAAAAAATAAAGTGTTTTGCTAAAAAAAAGAAGAGCTCAGTTGTGCACTGAAACTGCTTCTTGCGAGGACCGGGATTCGATTCCCAAGCAACCGATCTATCCGCCCGACCTAATGGTTCCATGGTAATCTGAGCACCCTTCGACCTCCACGAGCATTGAACGACATCGGCGTACACAACCTCACATGCAGATTATAATATACAAAAAAAAAAAAAAAAAAATAATAAAAAAATTTAAAAAGATATTAGTGTCTGTTAAAAACAAGATATTATTAATTAAAAAAAGAGGCACAGAATCCAGAAATATCACACAATCTCTAAGACGTTTCTTTTTTTTATAAAGCCAATACCATATTTATGAACTTTGCTTTTTTAAATATTAATTATTTATTTATATTTATCATTGTATCATGTATGAATGCACTTATCTGCAATTATTGGCAACCCGTCATGCAATCGCGCGAGGTCAGAAAGAGTCGTGTCAGATTCCCCTGAACTGGAGTTAAAGATGGTTCTCAAGCGCCCATGTGGTGCTGGGGATCGAAAACCTAGGTCCTCTGCAAGAGCAGTGGCGCTCTTAACCAGCATACCTTCTCCAGCCCTAAGACACAGTTCAAAAGATGTGAGTAGAATCCAAGAAATTTACTTCAGATCAAGTATTCCCAAGAGAGTACATTTTCGTAAAGAAATCTTAGTTATAAACTGTGAAGCACTGAAACCTGTCTAAGAGTTCAAACTATTAATTCAATTTTGGTTCATTTAATTGCCAAGCCCTTCAGGAAGATAATTTATGTATCAAAAATTCATCAGCAGTATTTCAATAAACTTGAAAATAACTATACCAATTATTATCAGACAATGCTAGAGAAAGCTAAGCAACTATAAGTATTTTAAGAAGTGTGATTATTCCATTTCCTGGCTCTTTGGTCCTTACTTCATTATGATAAAGACATTTTTAAGAAGCATTTATAGTTTTAAATTCCAAAGGATAAAGACAACACAGCAATCCTTGTGCATCAAATATGATATTAATAAATGTTAAATTAAACTTTATATATATATATTCTTAATTGTGAATAACTATTGCAATATACAAACACACGGAGTAAAACATTTCCTTCTGAAAGGAGGAATGGCAGCACTGAAAGGAGATATGGAGCAAAGGAAGTTTGAAATTGAGCAGGGCAAACATTAGATCCTGTGCTACATGTGCAGCATCTGGGGCATGTGCTGTGATGTGAGTGCCAAAGGGCTTAGGCAGTCCTACCCCTGCAGCCTTGCCATCTATAGCCCACACAGTCTCTATTTCTCTCCAGACCATGCTGTTCAGCACCTGTAGCTTTCCTCCATCTTCCAACTAGTGGTCCCATATTCAAAAACTTCACCATCACAGCTTCACACCATATTCACAGGATGACTCTAGGGATGTTGATCTGCTACCAATCTGCCCTCCCACCTTGGTGGGAAATCTGTGGAAGCCTTCAGGACCTCCTAACTATTGCCTCTTTGAACCAGCATCATGGATGAGACACCATGCTACCAGTTCAACAGGAGGCTGCGCATCCGCCCCAAATATGACTTCAAAGACTCCTCTAGCTGTCATTCGTACTGAACACTTTATCATTCCTTAGGGCCCGTGCAACCAGGTCCCAGTTCTAGATGATTAATATACACTGTCAATGTAATTAGATTTCTATCATCTAGAACGCATAACTCTGGCCCTGTTATGTATTTTTGTTACTATGTTTTGTTGTTTGTTTATTTTGAGGCAGTGTTCCCAGGCTCCTGAAACTCTGATATGTAACCAGGCCGGCCTAGATCTCTGGCTGGCCTTACCTCCCAAGTGCTGGGATTTAAGGGTGAGCACCACGCCTGCCCCTAGCGCTGTTTTAAAGGCATATCTAGAGACTGAGGAGAAGAGACTGAAGAGACTGAAGATGAATAGCACAATGGGTTGCTGTCCAAGACCTTATAAAAGGGAGAAAAAGCAAAGACCAGCATCAGCTCTCCTCTTGTTTCTGACTGTAGACACAATGTGAACAGCTCAGTTCCCGTTCCGACAAGCCAGGCCTCTGTGCCATGATACTATATTCCCTCAACCTGTGAGCCCAAATAAAACACTTCCTTCCTTAAGCTGCTTTTATAAGTTCCTTCATCACGATGAGAGAAATAACCAATATAATAGACTTCCATTCTAAAAGCAAAGCTTTTCAAACAAGTTAAACCTTGATATGAGCGAGCAATAAACAGCATTAGGGAAATTCCTGAGACACACTTAAGCATCTTTCTTATTTTCCTGGTGCAAAGTCTTGCTGGTTTTAATTTATTTATTTATTATTCATTCAATTTCATCATCATCTCATTCATTAATGCATGTATTTGTGTGTCTGAGCACATTGCTTACATATACAGAGACACAAATAAGCATCTGATCTTTCTCTCTCTTTTTTTGTAATTTATTTATTTTTATCATGTATTGCATCAGTCTGTGCCCCGTGTCATCAATGCCGCGGAGGTCAGAAAGGGTCGATCCCCTGGAACTGGAGTTCCTGGAATTGAGTTCACGTCTTGGACCGCATGTGGGTGCTGGGAGTCAACCCGGTCCTCTACAGTCGGCGCTCTTAACCGCTGGCCATTCCACCCCCTGACTCGCTCTCTTACTCTCCGTCACTTTTTCCTTTCGAGGTAAGTGCTCTCCCTGAACGTGTGGTTCCTTTTTTTCAGGTTAGAGGTTAGAGTGGAAGTTAGCAAGTCCGAGCAATCCTCCTGTATCTGCCCCACTTGCTGTTGCACTGGGATCAAAGCACCAATCCTCATCATTTCAGAGAAGCCATTCTTTTTTTTTTTCCTTTTTTTTTTTTTAGTAGATGATGGAGGGGGTTCAAATACCAAATTCTATTGATGAAAATCTCAAAAATTCAGAAAATATTTTTAAAGATATGAATTTTTTTTGGCTTTTTGACGACTGGGTCCGTCACACAGCTCTCGTGGAACTCACTGTGTAGACTAGGCTGGCCTTGAACTCACAGAGATCTGTCTGCCTCTGCCTCCAATAATGCTGGGAGACAGGTGTGTGCCACCATATGGAATTTTTTAAAGAGACAAGAGCTTAATGGCTGAGATGATCTCCTGGCCCCTAACTGGCTCAGTTTTCTTAACCTAGTCTTTGCACGTAAGTATCATTCTGGCTCCAACTTTATGAAAGCTTGTTTTCTGACAAGACTGCAAGTTTTTCAAGTATTTTTCACTCTGCTCTTTGTTCCAAATTCTCATTGTAAAACTAAGTAAAAGAAGCCAGCAAAGCCAGTATCAGAGTTTGAATGCTGCAATACCTGGAAAAATACTCCTCCATCCCCTTTAAATTTAATCTCTCAGAAAAGTCTCTGGCCATGGACAAAATCCAGACAAGCCCTGTCCACATGCAACATGAATAACATTTAGTCCAATTACTAATACAATCCTAGTTCTATTTGAAACCCATCTTTATGTCTTTGCTTGGCAACATTCTATGAGCATTCAGTCTTTAGAGTCCCAGCCAGTAACTGTTCTAGCTTTGGTATATATAGAATTCTGAGGATTCTAACCATCATCTCCACTTTTCCCTGAAATTCTCAACAAATCTGCTTCTTAAATTCTTTGAACCACATGGTCAGTGTCATGGTAAACCCCCACTTCATTGACTGATTTGTGGTGTGGTGTGTGTGTGGTGTGTGTGTTGGGCTAAAGTTTCCTTTCCATCACTTTGACAAATACCTGAGAGAATGAATGTAAAAGCTCACACACTCAAAGATTTCAGTCAATAATTGGCCAGGTTCATGTTTCTGGGCCTGTAATAAGGCAAAAGATCATGTCAGGAGGACTGACTTCACCTCAACTCATGTCAGACAGCAAACAAAGAATATGTGTCTATGCTCACAGCGCCTTTGCTCTTCCAATTTATTCCACATGTGCCCTCAGTCTATCAAGACACTGCTCATATTCAGGGTGAGTTTTACTGTCATTACTTAATCCTCTCTGGAAATCCTCAATGGTACATCCAGCATTATGCTTTATCTCTTGGTCATCTATCAAGCCAATCAAGTTAAAAGTGGAGATTAACTGATACAGAGGACTTCCTTAACTTTACAAAGATTATCTATTCTTAAAAATTACTAATAACATCATACTTAATGGTGAGAAAAATGAATCATATCTTCTAAATTCAGAAACAAGTCATGTATGTCTCTTCTCACCACTACTCTTTTTTACTCACCATTTTGGAAATCTTACCTAGTAGGATAAGGGAAAGAAATGAATATAAAGACAGTCATACACCACGAGAACAAGAAATAAAACTGCCTTGTTCATATATGATATGAGCTGTCTAACGGAAAATATTCAAAGAATTTAACAAAAAAAGTTAATTTCGTAGGAATTAATAAATAGAATATACCAGAATGTCATGATATAGGTTAATACAATAAATGAAACTTTTTTCCTATCATTACCCAGCAATTGAGTAAGTGCAAACCAACTTAACAACATTATATTTACATCAGCATACTCCCAATAACAAAATATATATAAACATCTAGAAAACTACAAAACTGATGAAATAAAATTATATTAAGGACCACTGTTTGTCTTAACTTCTTTCACCAACAGTTTACAAACTGAAAGTGATTGTTATTTTTTTTTTTTTACTGCTCCAACTCTGACTGCCATTGCTCAAAGAAATTGTCCTTGAGCAGGCTGAACATCAAAATCTCCTGTAATTTTTTTTCATTTTCACAGCTTATATCTAAATAGGTAGATTTATATAGAGAAAATCAGCACATGTACTGGTTGGTTGAAAGTTTTTTGCGGCTGGTGGCGCACGCCTTTAATCCTAGCACTTGGGAGGTATAGGCATGTCTTTGAGTTACCAGCCTGGTCTACAAAGTGAGTCAGAAGCTGGTTACAGGAGACCTGTCTCGAAAAACCAAAAAAAAAAAAAAAAAAAGAAAGATTCTATTAGTCTGATCATTTACCAAATTAAAAAACATTATCCCGAAGTTTTTAATTCATAATGATAATATTCCACCACTGAGGAGTACAATTAAATCACCCCCCCCAAGAGGGGCACAAAACAAACCAAAAATAAGCTTCTGTTCTTAATTCCCAGTGCGTCCCTCTTAGGGGCTTCATTTCCACTCTTTAAGGCTATGAAAATACCAGATTAGCATACATACTCTGCTCTTAAGTACAAAAATAGAGGGAAAAAAAAGAAAAGAAAACAAACAAACAAACAAACAAAAAACAGAAGCACAGAAGGAAGTTGGGATGAAGAAATTTTTAGGAAAGGATGTATAAATTATTCAGAATGGTTCAGTAATTTTTTTTCCAATAAATGGGTGTACAGATCAGAGAAGATGTAGGACTTTTAAATAAAAATTTTCATGGACTACTCAGCCTCTGCATCTCAAATTTTATTCACAAATATTAACCATGAAATGTTTTGGCAGAGTGACCAATGCTATTTAAAAAGTGAAATAAACCAAGTGTGATGCACACGCCTTTAATCCCAGCACTCAGGAGGCAGAGGCAGGCGGATCTCTGTGAGTTCCAGGCCAGCTGGGGCTACAAGAAGACCCTGTCTCAAAAAGACAAAAATAAAAAGTCACATGAAAAACACTTTTACATTTAGATGAATAGAGAAGTTAAATGAAGAAACAAAAACAGAGGCTATCAATGGCTATGCTAGATTCTCCGCTCTGTAGGCATACGGCATGCCTTAATCAAGTAGTCAAAACCTGGATCATTTGGGGAGGAACAATAAATTCTACTGTTTACAAAGCTAGTGATTATTTGCTTACAATATTGTTTCCAATGTGTTAATCCATTGAGGAGATGAAAGCTGGGGACGGGAATCTGATGAGATTGTTACATTTTCTTTCTTTCCTTTCTTTCTTTCTTTTTCTTTCTTTCCTTCCTTCCTTCCTTCCTTCCTTCCTTCCTTCCTTCCTTTCTTTCTTTCTTTCCTTTCTTTTTTTTTTTTTGGTCTTTTTGAGATAGGGTCTCCCTTTAGTCCCAGCTGGCCTGGAGCTTGCTCTGTAGAACAGGCTGGCCTTGAACTCACAGAGATCTGCATGCCCCTGCCTCCGGCATATTTTCTGATAAGAGCAAAGGTGACTGACTGGAAGGTCAGTAATGCTGGTGGAGTTAAGACAGCTATCTAAAGACAAGATGGAAGAAATGGTCAGACCAAGCTTATTGAGGAATACACTATTTAAAGACTCATTTGCTAATGGCTCCAACCACCTTAGGATTCAAGAGTATATTGTAACTTAGGTTACAGTTTATTTAGATTATTAACTTTTAGTGGATATCACCTGTTGCACTGCATTCACTTAAGAGTACTTCCTAAATTCAGGCAGCACCTTATTTATGACCTTCTGCAAATGGCGAATTTCCCATTACACATTAATTAATCACTACCTTTTGTCTCACAAGTTAGACTTTTTTTAAGCCAATGTTTTATTGAAGCTCTGTGCATTTAAAAGTTAGCCTTTTAAACTTGGTGATTTTATGATTCTCATTTTCACTCATTTCTTGCTTTTACACCTCTTTTATAAGGATATATGTTTATAAGGATAAACTATGACATGAGAACATATTTCTATTCTCAAGCTTTATCCATATCCAAATTACACTGCTTAAACGCTAACATTAACTGATGTCAAACATTAAATAAAATTTAACCATTCAGAATATTTTCTATTACTCCATGAACTCTATGTGAAATGACTTAGTAACATTTAGTAACAAATAACTATAAGTTTATTGTGCACTCACCACATGCCATTCAGCCCCAGTACTGGGATAGCACAGATAACTGAAGTTCTGATAGCCTAGTGATATCAATTAAACAGAAAAAGGGATGATCCTTAAGTCTGGGGAAGTTGGCAGTTTTTTTCCAAGAAGTTGATTGTGAGGAGTTTCGAAGAATGAATAGAGTTTATCAGGAAGTTGGAAAAGGGAAAAGGCATTCCTAAGAAGATGGTAATATTATCAAGAAAGCCCTTTAAATTGGAAAAATTAATAGAGCAAGTGAAATGAAAAAGCAGGAAGAAATTCTGTTCACTTCATACATGAGGTGAAGCAATTGTACCTTTAAACATATTTCAGATCTGAGAGTAAATGTTTATAATACATGATTCACAATCAAGGGAAAGGGGTGGAGGAGGAGGAAGTTCATTTTGTTATGCTGTATTAAGTTAAAACAAATCGGTTAAAAATATAAACATCTATGCTTAGGAACACATGTACCATCTCTCATAAAAGGTCCTAAAATCAAAAAACGAAAGCCTACAGGCCTTTACCCAATATCACAAAAGTTCTCTAAAGTTTTATATTAATATCGGTTTTAAACTTTCTACAGTGAGTTCACCCAAGTGGCTGGCATCACCATAGACCTAACGATACACTCTGTATTGAAACAATGAACAGTACTCTCTACCTAACTTTTCAATTATTCTGACCTACACACCTTCACATCTTTCAAAGCCTAGCTTCATACTGTGAGTATCAAAAAGGCATTGAGGGCTAGAGAGATGGCCTAGGGGTTAAGAGCGCCGACCGCTCTTACAGAGGACCCAGGTTCGATCCCCAGCACCCACATGGCGGCCTGGCCAAGAACCGTCTGAAACTCCAATTCCAGGAGAAAGCCAGATCCAGAGGAATCCGACACCCTCTTCTGACCTCCATGGCATTGCACGACACGGGTGCACAAACCTGCATGCAGACAGTACATTCATACACATACAGAAATAAATAAAATTTTAAAAAAGGCATTGAAATACACTCTATTGAAACAGCGAACAGTATCTCTACCTAACTTTTCAATTATTCTGACCTGCACACCTTCACATCTTTCAAAGTCTAGCTTCAATACTGTGAGTATCAAAAAGGCATTGGCCTGGCTAACTTTGGTCACTCCATCTCTTCTTTCATTCAGTTATGCCCTCTAAAATTCCCTTAGGTTTGCTTTTCTCTCGAAGGGACTCTTAAAAATATATGGAAATTACACAATCACAAAACCTATGACTGCAGCCAGAGCATGAACAAACACACTAAAATCCAGTTACATTCCTCTGGGAGATCTTCTTAGCACAGATCAAAATCAGCGGACCAGGAAAAAGGAAAAAGCCTAAGCAGAAAGGTAGATCGGGCCTTTCCACTTCCCGAACTCCAAAGCCCCATAACCCCCCCGCCCCCGCCCGCCCCTTAGGGCGCCAACTTGACTTCTCAAGCAACCACCTACTCACACCCGCCTCACTGTCACCCGCCACTGCCTACAAAACAGTCATAGCCTTTGTTAAAATGCCCAGGCATAGTGGACCAGAAGAGAGACACGTTCCCAGGTAAAAGAAAGTCATAGGAACACCACACCCTCTTTTGCAACAGCCTGGGCCAATGGCCCACCTCCCCTCCCCTAAACCCTCTCCAGGACGATAGGGAACTTTCCCGGCACTCTGCACCCCAACAAGAAAACCACGCGAGGGTGGAAGAAAGCCTGAGACAGCACTCAGGGGCACCAAGCAGGGGGACTGAACTTAAAGCCGGGCCACCCTCCAGCGCCCTTGGAGAACCTCTTGGTCTTGCCAAACCCATGTGCGGACTTCCAGCCTCTAGACTCCTTTCTTGCAATTCTATTGCTGGTACACACTCCCGCCACCACTCCTCTCTGCACGCGGCCCTGGCCAGATAAGCCCCAGCAACACAGCCAAAGACAGCCGCACGACTGATCGGTTTTCCCCAGCCGGGTCAAAGTAAAGCTCCATCCACCCAGATGTGTCCTGGGACCCTCGGCTGCAAGCACGTTCACCCCGGGAAGTCCCGCGCAGCTGCCACGCTTACCGCGGGTCCTGCTCCGCTACTCCGCGCTCTGCACCGCAAGCTGCGCCTGCGCGATCCCACTACCACCGAGCCGGTCTGGAGAGAGGAGCCAGCAGCCTCTCGCAAGGGCGGTGGGAAGCGACTGGCCGGCTGGGGCGGAGTTAGGCAAGAAGGGGCAGGGCCTGAAGAGGTGGGAAGCAAAAGGAGGGGCCAGGCCAGGCGGAGCAGGGAAAGGGAAAAGTGGATCCCCTGCTGCTTGTGCCACCTCGGCCAGGAAGACCATTCAGCTGGAGCCATCCGCTTTAGGTGTCTGTTTATAACACCGACGGAAAAATTGCCATTGTCCCCCCAAGACCCATGCTTAATCAAACCTGGCTTTGGAGCAGGGCGAGGCAGTTGGTGAAGCCGTGGCTCTCCACTTCAATCCACATGTGTCTCGTCCAGCCTCTTAATTCTTTTATCATCTCTCCTCGGCCCTCTTCCTGTTAGTGGCATGGACATTTCTCGCCCATAGACTTCCTGAGAAGGTCTGTGTGTAAGCCCAGTCCTGGACTGGTGGCTATCCAACCAACCATTGCGCGGTGTTACAGCTGAGGGAATTTCCCTTACCCTAGGGACAAACTCTTGGAGCCGCTGCTTCAGAACAAATTTTGGAGACAACAATCTGTTTTCTCTTTAAAACAGATTTGTTTGAGACTGGGTCTTGCTTGTGGCCCTGACTGCCTTAGTACCTCTCTAAGTACCCCCAGGCTGGCCTCTGCTTCACCATCCTGCCTCAGCTTCCTTAGTACTGGTATCCCTACAGCGTGCCACCCCACCCAGCTCTGAATAATAAGGTTGATAGAATCCACTGGAATGTCTTCGAAAGGAGAACACAGATTGTCAAATAAAGTCTGTCCTTGACTATTACTTAGGTGTTAGTCTTAGAATTTGAATCCTGGGATTGTAAAAGCCTCTCTTAGAAATGGCATTTGAGGCCATGTTATGTCTGTGAAACCTTCATCTCATGGTTAGAGGTCTGGCAGTTAGCATTTCAAGGAGCTTAAAGTGATTATTATTCCATGCTGCACGCATGCTTAGCTTTAAGTTCTCAGCTTTTCTGTTTAGACTGTGGTCAGCTGTGAAATGCCTTCAGATCAGCTATTAAAATAAACACACCTGGGTGAACCCAACATGAATTGGGTATAGACTTGAAGTGATTTATTCCAAACTAATTCTCCTTTCTTCTTCCTCGCCTCTTCCTCCTCCTCCTCCTCCTCCTCCTCCTTTTCTTCCCCCCCTCCTCTTCTTCTTGCTTTAGTCATGATTGAATTAAGAAAACTCTGACTTCATAAAACAATTGTCACACCAATAGTTCCTTCCCAATAAGGATTTCAATTGTGACTGGAACATCTTATGCAGCAGTCTGGTAATTGTCCCTAAAGATCTGAATATACTGAAATCCTTCCCATTAGCTTTGTCATTCTTCCATTTCTGTATTTTACAAAGCAGACTTTAGGAAGCCATTTCTACTTTTCATTTGTAAAATAAATATGGGGGATTATATAAAGCGCTTGTTGCTGAAAGATATGTTAGCAAATATAGACATATTTTGTAGAATAAATTTTAAGTTAATTATTTAATTTCTATGTGTATAAGTGTTAGGCCTTCGTGTAAGTACACCCATGTTGTGCAGTGCCCACGGAAGACAGAAGAGGGCATTGGATTCCCTGGAACTGGAGTTACTGGTGGTTGTTAGACGCCATGTGGGTCCCAGTCTTCTGCAAAAGCAGACAGTGCTCTGAACTGCTGAGCCATCTCTCCAACACCCAGAATGAATCTTCAAGTGACTGAAAGTGGAACTTTATCCTAGTCATTTCACAAGTAAAATATTCCTCACTAGGGCTGTGGGGACAGCGCAGCCGTTAAAGGCTGAGGCTAAGAACCGCAAAAATAAATAAATATTCCTCACTAAGAAGGTGCTTACCAAACACAGTGAGTCAATAAAGGTAGTACTCTTAACAACTCTAATAGAGGTAGACATGTAGGGACTTTAATGATTATCGGATTTTCCTTCTTTTTTAATATTTTATTTATTATTTTTATTTTTTGTGTGTGAGTAGATTGCCTTGCCTGCATGTGTGTAAGTACACCCATGTAGTTCAATGGCCACAGAGTCAGAAGGCATTGGATTACCCTGGAACCGGAGTTAGGACTCTTGTTAGCTGCCATGTGGGTGGTGAGAAACAAACACAGGTCCTCTGCAAGAGCCACCTCTTAGCCATCTCTCCAGCCCCTGGATTTTTCTTCTTTTTCCCCCTTAGTTTGTCACTTTAATGAAAATAACAAATGCTACATTGAAATCGCTTAAGCAAAATGACAAGGTTATTGTGTAACCAATTTGTGAAAGGGTCGGCCTGTTATTAGCCTTTGGAATAAATGAAACCAGAAAGTAGAATGTTTCAAATTCCAGCTCAAGCTCTCAGTCTTTCCTCTCTCAGCCAGGGTCATTCTTTCAGAACCTCCCAAAGTCACTTGGAATCATAGCCTCTGAAAAACAGTGGCTTCAAGCTTCTCAATTGAACCAGACAGAAGGTATCTTTCTCCCTTACTTCAGGGTTTTAAAGCACCAACTAAAGGATTAGTCTGATTATCATAACTGCTTCTGGACATAAGAGGCATAGATAATATGAAAATGGAATGCCCTGTACAGCCACTCAGTTGAAAAATAACAAAGAAAATGGATATGTTGTCAGAAAAGAAAATAAAGAGGAAACGAAGCATGAAACACTTGTATTTAAGGAATACAAACATAGAATTTTCTCTCTCTCTCTCTCTCTCTCTCTCTCTCTCTCTCTCTCGCTCACTCACTCTCGCTCTCTCTCCTGTGTTTCCTATGGCTTCTGTAGTGAACTATATCACAAACAAAATGAATGGTTTGAAACAAATTTATTATGTTACATTTTTGGAGATCAGAAATGGAGCTGATGTGTCAGCAGATTACAATTACTTTTGGGAGACTCTTTGGGAGACTAATGCTTTAATCTCAAATGTTCCAAATAATATGTAATGTCAGTTTAATTTTCTTTAAATTACTATTCCCAATATGCCTCTTACTTAAGAACTAAGGCAGGATTCACAACCTAATTTTAGAGTTGGTTTTCCAGATCCAATATGTTTCACCGTCACCCCATCTCCCAGATATTCCATTTTCTTCCACCCGGAGGCCTCTAAGGAGCCTCCTTCTCCAGAAGTCCAGTCTCACATATAGCAGTCATGTATGGATCTAGTTCTCCGCTTTACTGATGCCATTGTTAATGGCATGTGAACAAATCACTAGCCCACTACACACACTGAAGTGTCAAAACTCTCATAGCTGCTTTTGTTCTGGGTCCTCTGTACTTAGTTCATTTTACATTCTTTATTTTACACATGTCATTTTCTCTTTCCTTCAAATTCATCCTTAATCACCAGAGCTACAACGTAGTCTCCCAATTCATTTCCTTGTCTTTAGTTTCTCCCAAATCTAAGCCCCCTTGCCCAATTTTCACAATTATCGTTTGTAAACACATATATGAGCAAACTAAACCTCTGCTTAAAAGTATTTTCTGAGCCTTAGAGGCAGTAATATGAATGTCTCACTTAAATCGTTTAATGCTCAGCATTTTGACCAGCTGTAAGTCTTTTAATTAACCACTACTCTCTGCCTAAAGAAGCTTCTCTGGGGGCTGGAGAGATGGCCTAGTGGTTAAGAGCACCGTCTGCTCTTGCAGAGGACCCGGGGTCGATCCCCAGCACCCACATGGCAGCTGAGAAACTGTCTTTAACTCCAGTTCCAGGGGAATCCGACACCTCTTCTGACCTCCGGGGTGTTGCACAACAGAGGTGCACAAACCTACATGCAGACAGCACATTCATAGCACATTCATACACACACACACACACACACACAAAAAAAAGCTTCTCTGACTCAGGCCGACAGAAGCACTAGTCTACAGACATAAATATAAATGTTTAGGAGCCAGCTGGAGCTAGGGAACATCACAGAAGAGGAGTTGGAAAGATTGTAAAAGCTGGAGGATGGAGAGGGGTGCTTTAAAGCACTCTTTTCTGAATGTGACATGATCATCACAATTGTAAACACAGCAGATATTTCCATCTGCAGATGATTTGTACATGCAGGTGGGTGGGGGAGGGGGAGGGACTAGAAGAAGAGAGACCACAACAGAAGAGAGAGGGATAAGGGAGGTTAATGAGGGGTGAATATGAACACAGTACATCCTATACATGTATGTAATTGTCAAAACAACTTTCTCATTCACTTTAGCATAAAAAATGCAAACCCTGGGGCTGGAGAGATGGCTCAGTGGTTAAGAGCACTGACAACTCTTTCAGAGGACCTGTGTTTATTCCCACCACCTACATGGTACCTAACAACTATCCATAACTCAAATTCCAGGGTATCTGATGCTCTTTTCTGACCTCCGTGGGGATTGCACAACATATGTGCACTTACATACATACACAATACACTCATCCACGTAAAATAAAATTTTTTTTTAAGATTAAAAAATGCAAACTCCTTCAATACTAACAAATCTTCTCATTGCCTTCTTCTGTTACAACCTTTAAAATTACATATCCCTGCCGGGAATGGTGGCATATGCCTTTAATCCCAGCACCTGGGAGGCAAAGGCAGGTGGATCTCTGTGAGTTCAAGGACAGCCTGGTCTACGTAGCAAGCTCCAGGCCAGCTGGGACTAAAGGGAGACCCCATCTCAAAAATACCAAAAAAAAAATCCTTAACCTACTACATACCTTAGGTTACTATCTGTATTTATCTTATGTTACATGATCTTTTCCAGTGTAATTATTTTAAAGTAATCTAATATTTTTCTTCAATATGTATTTTATTGAATTTTGTGCATTTCATATATCTTAATCATATTTAGACCCCCTCCCCTATCTGCACTCACCCCATGCCTTCTCATAAAATTTCGTTCATTCTGTCATATATGTTAAGGCCTAGTGAGTCGTTTGTGTCCCTAGATGCCTCTCAATGTGAGTTCATCCACACTGGTCCGTCTGTCTAGAATCACTTCTTTGAAAAAGACCAAGACTTCTTCACACAGAGTGATCAGCTGCCAATTGTTCCTCAGCTAAAGTTCAGGCTTCTTGCCCATTTCCCCAGTTCTATGCTGGGTTTGTGTCTGGATTAGTTTGCATGGGTCTTGTGAGTGCTGTTACCATTGCTGTAAGTTCATATGAGCAAGTTCCCAGAAGCCTGGGAAACTCTGTTTTCTTCTTCTCAGCCACTACTGTTGGCCCTTACAGTCTTCTGCCCCCTCTTCCACAATAAGGCATGAGCCCTGGGTGGGTGAGTTTCAATATAGGGGTCCTATTCATGGACATGAAGTCTGTAGACTTCTATTTACTGTACTTTGGCCAGTTGTGACTTTCTGTGTTAAGCATCCTCTATTGCAAGAAGCTTCTCTGGTAAGTGGTGAGAGATGCATTAATATTCACTAGGTCCCCTGTTCCACTATGTTTCATGAGCATTAGCTGTAAAGGTTACATTGTAGATGTGTCACTTAGGGCTGGGTATCTCACAGACGCTTATTCTCTGGGTTTGACCAGTTGTGGAACTCTGTAATAGTCTCCATCTGATGGAAAAAAGAAGTTTCTTTAATGAGTGTTGGCAGGTATACTGTAAATATAAATGCAAGGCCAGATAGGAGAAACCTCCCTTTGAGTTGTTGATCAGGGTAGTCAAAGAAAAACAGGCTATTGCCACAGGCCTTGATTGCCTCACAAAACTTGAAGGTTACACTCTATTGCTGAAGACAGGACGTACTTTGGACACAGGACTTAGAACAATGGAGCTGGAAATGACCTGTAAGCTTCCTCCATGCCTACCAGCACTCTTAGTTTCAGAGCAAGCTGCTAAAGGAGAAAATCAATCAATGGTCCAACCTAAGCTGCAAAGCCTAGTAATCACAGTAATGACTGGCAGACCAATCTATCTCTACTGGTGCAGTAATGGCACTTATATCTTGGAGCAATCAATAGATGTTTAATTGGACATAAAGCCAGCTCAATGGGAGGGAACTCATTTGTGGCACTGTAAACATAACCAAATACATATGGCTGGAGAGGCCATAGAGCTTAGAGAAATCCCTGTCTGTCATATTCCTAGACAAAAGGAATAATTTTTTGGTCTTTTTGAGACAAGGTCTCCCTGTAGCCCCACCTGTCCTGAAACTCATAATGTAGACCAGACTGGCCTTGAACTCACAGAGATCTCTTCCTGCCTCTGCCTCCCAAGTGCTGGGATTACAGGTGTGCACCACCATGCCCCACTGACAAGAGGAATATTTTTACTGTATGTTATATATCTTTTATTTTTGATAAGATGGATTTTATTTGTTTTTTGGGTTGTTTTTTTTTTTTTGCTTTTTTGTTTTGTTTTTTTTTTTCTTTTGGTCTTTTTGAGTCAGGGTCTCCCTGTAGCCCCAGCTGACCTGGAACTCACTCTGTAGACCAGACTGGCCTTGAACTCACAAAGATCCGCCTGCCTCAGCCTCCCAAGTGCTAGGATTAAAGGCATGCACCACCATGCCCGGCAAGATGGATTTTATTTGTTAAACAAACCAAATGCCATTTGGGATTAAGAAACATTTCTAATTTTTATTAATAAAATTTTAGTTGTAATTGCAGAAGTAGACAGACCTGCACATCAAGAACAAAACAGGAAGTTAATGAATGATTTCAGAAACACCTTGGAAAATTACAAAGAAGCACATACTGATCTTGGACTTTATAAAGTTTAAACCTAATTATTCAATTAAGGTTAAATAAATATATTCATTCTTATATTTATTTTCTCAATAATCTATTCCTCATATTTGCTTTCTCTTCGACCTCCACATTGTAAAACATGAATTTCATTAAAAATATTTTCTAGGGGTTGCAGAGATGGCTCAGTGTTAAGGACTATTGCAGAGGACCCAGGTTCAAGTCCCAATACCAACATGATGGCTAAAAATTGTAACTCCAATTCCAGGGAAATTCAATGCTGTCTTCTGACCTCTGAAGGTAATGCATTGCACCACACAGGTGCACATCCATACAGCCAGGCAATATACTTGTACATATAAAATAAAATAGCCTGGCCTGGTGGTGCTTGCCTTTAATCCCAGCACTCAGGATGCAGAGGCAAGCAGATCTCTGTGAGTTCAAGGCCAGCCTGGTATACATAGCTAGCTCCAGGACAGCTGAGACTAAAGGGAGACCCTGTTTCAAAAAGACCAATAATAATAATAATATTAATAATGATAATAAATATTTCTAAAAATGTTTTCTATTTTTGTTCAGTTTTGTCTTGGTGGTATTCAGTATTACCTGGAAAGTTGTGTCATTATCTTCGCCCTGGAAGGTGATATGCACACTACTGGAAGAGAAAAGTTATCAGCAATTCTTTTAGTCACCTTTCTGTTGCTGTAATAAAGCACCATGACCAAGGAACTTATAAAAGGAAGAGTTTATTTGAGCTTACGATTGACGGTTCCAGGGAATTAGAGTCCATTGTGGCAGGAGGCATGGCAGCTGGATCTGGAGCAGGAAGCCGAGGGTCACATCTCGCAAAGAGCACAGGAAGCAGAGAGAGCAACTGTAGACCACGAGGCTTGTTAAAACTCACTAAGCCTGCCCCCAACAATGCACTTCCTCCACTCAGCCACACACCCCAAGAACTCCAAAAACAGCGCCACCAACTGGAGACAAATGTCTGAATATCTAGAGCCTATAGGGAACACTCATTCAAACCACCACAGCAATCTTATCCAGCTGTGCGCCTTCCTAGCTGCCATGACTGGTTGGCAAGATATGCCCACTGGTTCAATAATGGTATGAAAGATATGGGAGTTACAAACCACTTTCTGATTGGATTTAAAGCGTGCTTCACAAGATGGAGACCATATATGTCTCTGTTGTCAAGGTCAAGAATTTGTGGCTACATAGGTCACTGGCTAAAGGGGAGAATCTACTACTATTAACCTGCTAAATGAACATAATAATAAACTGACTACTAATGACTTATTGTTACACACAGATTAGTTCATCTCTCGGCTATCACTGGAGCAGCTTCTTCTTTCAGGAGAAGATAATTAACACAGGGGATCTGACGCCTTCTTCTGGGTACTGAGGGCACTACACATACATGGTATACTTAAATGTAAGGAAACACTGATACAAATAAAAATTAAAGTAAAAATCTGTGCAAAATTTCTCTATTACCATCTATAAAATACTGCTAAGAGAAATTCATTGAGATCTGACTAAATGGAAGAATATATCATATTCATGAATAGTAATAGTAAATTTTGTTAAAATACCATTTCTCCCAACAGGCTACTAATCAATTACCATATGGACTTTTAAAAAATATGTAAAATATATAAGCCATATAGAAAAATAAAAATATATTGACTTGTGCAGGACTAATCTAGATTATTTAAAGTTATTTTGTGAACTAACAAAAGACTTTGATAAGTGACTTTATATACTACATAATGCTCTAATGATAAGAAATGTGACATAATATCAACAAATATACCAATGAAATTGAATAGAAGGTACAAAATTTTCCCTAATATTCTGTATGTTGAAATATACTTAGTGGGCTGGAGAGATGGCTCAGCAATTAAGACCACTGCTGCTTTTGCAGAAGACTGGAGTTCAAATCCCAGCACCTATAGGGCAGCTAACAACCATCCAGAACTCCAATTCCACAGAATCTAACACCCCCTTCTCACCTCCCCTGGCACTGCATGACACAGATACACTTACACACACACACAGGCAATGCACTCAAATATGTAAAATAAAAATAAGAAATAAAATAAAAAATATATTTAGCAAAATATGGTGTATTTAGGAGAGTCAAAATAAACTCCCATTTTCTATTCATATCTATTGAGTCTTAGGACAATATAAGGAGTTTCTTTTTGCTTTAGAATACAGAAGTTTTTACATAGTAACTCTGGCCATAATTTGTGTAGAGATTAAATTTCCTAAAACTTTGTACTGTCCAGCAATTCAATACACATGTTTCTTAAAATAACTTAAAGTGAATCATAAGTTATAGCATATATCTATAGAATTCAATCTGTGTCTCCATATGTCTCCATAAAGTGTATGTGAGAGAATAAATATCCCTGGTTTTTCCCTCATGATTAACAATAAGAGTATTGCTTTTTATGCCTAACGTTTTGGTAAAACATCTTTCCATTTACCACAGAGAGTCCAAAAAACAGTCTATCATTCTGTATTAAGTAAAATGCAAAGATGTCTTTAAAACCTATTTCATTTTCTATGAATTAATTCTTTCATTAACATGAAAGAAATATTTTAAATAATCCTTCATCACATTCTAGAAATGGGAAGTAATTGTTTATTCATTACAACTGAGCAGACCTGGCCTTCTTAGATTGTTGTTAGCAGTGTTTACTCAATTTCTGTTCACAAATAACTTGAAAAAATGGAGAATATTGTTTTCACACCTTGTCTTGAAGAAACAAAAGACAATTTCAAAATCACAAACATTTTGGCGGAGGAGAATTGAGACATGGTCTCCCTGTGGACCTACCTAGCCGGGAGCTCACTATAGAGACCTGGCTGGCCTTGATCTTATAGAGATCCACCTACTTCTCCCTCCTGAGTGCTAGGATTAAATGTGTACACCCCCATGTCCGGCTCCCAAATCACCAATTTAAAATTGAATGCAAAATGCGAGTGAAATGTTATGGTTAATTATCTTAGCATTTTAGATGCCAGCTTTATTGTTACATTTAGAAGAACTTGAATGGATATTTTACTTGGATGATCTAAAAATAAACATCAAGTTTATACACGTGTATATATGTATGTATAAACATATATATATATATAATCCTTTTTATTTAAAATTAATGACTCAATATTTTAGAATGTGCATACAAGATATAAAAGCTATAAATTATAAAACTCAGAGTATATAGTTGTGAAAAAGGGGAATATTTTATTCTCAAAGTTATAAGAAGTATGAATGGAATTCTCATTGGCACATATCCAAGTGTAATCCTCAGATCTTATGCCAAGAATAAAATGTTCAAAAATAGAAGACTCAAACATGAGTTAAGGCAATTACAACCACCTGATATTTTTAAGAGGTGCAAATAACACACACTGGAGGAAAGACAGTGTTTTTTTTTAAGATTTTATTTATTTCTGTACGTGTATGAATGTACTGTCTGCATGCAAGTTTGTGCACCCGTCGGATTCCCCTGGAATTGGAGTTTCAGACGGTTCTCAGCCGCCATGTGGGTGCTGGGGATCGAACCTGGGTCCTCTGTAAGAGCGGTCGGCACTCTTAACTGCTAGGCCATCTCTCCAGCCCAGAAAGACAGTATCTTAAACAAATAAATGGTGGTGGCAAATTGAATCTCCACATATAGAAGAATGAAATTAGATACATACCTAACACCCTGAACAAAAGTCAACTCCAAATGGATCAAAGACTTCAATGTGAAGTCTGAAATGCTGAAACTGTGTGAAGAATATGGCAGTACCCTGCAAGGTATAGATGCAGGAAAGGACGTTCTAAATCAGACAGCAATTGCACAGAAATTAACATCAACAACTGACAAATGGAATCTCTGTACTGTAAAGGAAAGAATCAATAGAATGAAGAGAAAGCCCACAGAGTAGGAGAAAACATTAAATAGCTATGCATCTGACAGAGGATTATTATCCAAANCTATATCATATTCATGAATAGTAATAGTAAATTTTGTTAAAATACCATTTCTCCCAACAGGCTACTAATCAATTACCATATGGACTTTTAAAAAATATGTAAAATATATAAGCCATATAGGAAAATAAAAATATATTGACTTGTGCAGGACTAATCTAGATTATTTAAAGTTATTTTGTGAACTAACAAAAGACTTTGATAAGTGACTTTATATACTATATAATGCTCTAATGATAAGAAATGTGACATAGTATCAACAAATATACCAATGAAATTGAATAGAATGTACAAAATTTTCCCTAATATTCTGTATGTTGAAATATACTTAGTGGGCTGGAGAGATGGCTCAGGGGGTGATCTTGAAGATGCCATCCTGGTTCAATTCTTAGCAGCTATAGGGTAGCTAACAACCATCCGTAACTCCAGTTCCACAGAATCTGACACCCCCTTCTCACCTCCCTTGGCACTACATGACACAGATACACTTACACACACACACAGGCAATGCACTCAAATATGTAAAATAAAAATAAGAAATAAAATAAAAAATACATTTAGCAAAATATGGTGTATTTAGGAGAGTCAAAATAAACTCCCATTTTCTATTTATATCTATTGAGTCTAGGACAATATAAGGAGTTTCTTTTTGCTTTAGAATACAGAAGTTTTTACATAGTAACTCTGACCATAATTTGTGTGGAAATTAAATTTCCTAAAACTTTGTACTGTCCAGCAATTCAATACACATGTTTCTTAAAATATCTTAAAGTGAATCATAAGTTATACCATATATCTATAGAATTCAATCTGTGTCTCCATAAAGTGTATGTGAGAGAATAAATATCCCTGGTTTTCTCTCATGATTAACAATAAGAGTATTGCTTTTTATGCCTAACGTTTTGGTAAAACATCTTTCCATTTACCACAGAGAGTCCAAAAAATAGTCTATCATTCTGTATTAAGTAAAATGGAAAGATGTCTTTAAAACCTATTTCATTTTCTATGAATTAATTCTTTCATTAACATGAAAGAAATATTTTAAATAATCCTTCATCACATTCTATAAATGGGAAGTAATTGTTTATTCATTACAACTGAGCAGACCTGGCCTTCTTAGATCGTTCTCAGCAGTGTTTATTCAATTTCTATTCACAAATAACTTGAAAAAATGGAGAATATTGTTTTTACACCTTGTCTTGAAGAAACAAAAAAAAGACAATTTCAAAATCACAAACATTTTGGGGGAGGAGAATTGAGACATGGTCTCCCTGTGGCCCCACCTAGCCGGGAGCTCACTATAGAGACCCGGCTGGCCTTGATCTTACAGAGATCCACCTACTTCTGCCTCCTGAGTGCTAGGATTAAATGTGCACACCCCCATGTCCAGCTCCCAAATCACCAATTTAAAATTGAATGCAAAATGAGTGAAATGTTATGGTTAATTATCTTAGCATTTTAGATGGAGCTTTATTGTTACATTTAGAAGAACTTGAATGGATATTTTATTGGATGATCTGAAAATAAACATCAAGTTTTTACACATGTATATATGTGTGTATATATATAATCCTTGTTATTTAAAATTACTGACTCAATATTTTAGAATGTGCATACAAGATATAAAAGCTACAAATTATAAATCTCAGAGTATATAGTTGTGAAAAAGGGGAATATTTTATTCTCAAAGTTATAAGTATGAATGGAATTCTCATTGGCACATATCCAAGTGTAATCCTCAGATCTTATGCCAAGAATAAAATGTTCAAAAATAGAAGACCCAAACATGAGTTAAGGCAATTACAACCACCTGATAATTTTAAGAGGTGCAAATACACACTGGAGGAAAGACAGTGTTTTTTTTTTTTAAGATTTTATTTATTTCTGTATGTGTATGAATGTACTGTCTGCATGCAAGTTTGTGCACCCGTGTCGTGCAATGCCACAGAGGTCGGCAATCAAATCTCTAATCACATAGCATAATTTTTGTATAAAAGTCTAGGGTCTATGAATATCTTTTTAATAGTACTCCTCCTGTCTAATCATAAATTAAATAATTAGCCATAGAATAAAAGTACATGCAGAATTAGAGCTCATATTTGTGATAATTATTTAAGCTTTATTCTAACGTTAGTAATACTGTGTAACTATTTCTTCAGCTCATACCCGACTACTGGAAATTGATTAGTCACCAAGATTATTCAAATTCAATGAGATTGGGGTTTAGAGAACATGCCAGTTTGGGATTTCTAACCCACTTCCCCATGCTTATGCTAATATTTTTGTCTGGATTGAGCTTCCATGGGATTTGTGTGCCGTTGTCACCATTGCTGGAGTTCATATTGAGTGACTGACTAGCTATGTTTCCTTATATTAATTCACCACCTATGGCCTTACAATCTTTCTGCATCTCCTTGCAATGATCCCTGAACATTGGGAGACCAGAGTTTGAAATAAGTGTCCTATTCAGGTTTAAGCACTCCAAAGCTTATTGTTCTCTGCATATTGGCCAGTATTGGTCTCTGTGTTTATCACCATCAGGCTTGCATAAGGGCACCAATCTCTGGTGAAAATTTTAGGAGATATATTCATTTATGTGCAAGATGCATTGAAAATGAGTCAAAGGTGTATCTTCACACAGCCCACTTATTTCCTGTGTTTAGCAGTTGTCAAACTCTGTGTAGTCTCCATTATTGCATTAAAGAAGGTTTTGTGATTGATGAGAAGTACACGTGATGAAATATGGGGATGGAATTAGAAACACAGTGCGAAATTATTGCTGTCTAAGGCTTGAGGCAAAAAAGAGGATTCTCTTTAGGAACTATGACCTTTCCAGCAAAGTGTATTTGGCTAGTTTACAGTATCATACACAAATACCCTCCCAATAAGTGAGCCTTAATTCCAATTAGACAAGCTGTTGATTGCACCAAGATAAAAATGCCTCTACTGTACCAATACAGCTAGGTTGCTGGGCCAGCCATTGTTTTTTATTCGGCTTTATAGTGGGTAAGGGCCCTTGATTGATTGGCTCTCTCCTTTGGCAGATTATATAATAACCTCTGATAGTACGAGAGCTTGTCTTCAGGGATGAGGTTCCAGGTCAGTTTCAGTTCCATGCTTCATGTTCTGTGTCTGAAGTACGTCTTATCTTCAGCAATATGGTCTCCCTTACTGTTATGGAAGAGGCACTTAGAGCTCTGAGGCATAGCTTTGTCAATTTTGGGAGTCTCTTGAACTACCCTGACCAACAACTGGTAGGTTTCTTCTGCCTGGCATTGTGTTTTTTGTTATATAGTTCTCACCTACACTTATGCAAATATGCATTACATGTATATAATGTGTATTCTTCAATAGGACTTTGTACTAATACATTCCCTCTGGTTTTCCACACTACCTAAGCATTATTATATAGCCTCTCACTCCCCTGTTATAACGCTCTTACAAGACTTCCCCAGTAAAAGTACAAAATTCTCCCTCGTGATAGTACCTGGTCTCTTATTTGGCACTTCTCTTGAATTCTTCTTCCCCTTTACCCCCATCATTTCTTTTCATTTTCCTTTTCCTGCCTCCTGCTATTACACCAGGATATGTACTCTCATCTAAGGATTTGGAGCTAAGATCTACAAATGCGAGAAAACAATGTCCCTTGTTTTTTCTAAGTCTGTGTTATTTCATTTAGTATAACAGTTTTTACTTCCATCCGTTTAACTGCAAATTCATGATTTTCTTTTTATTTACCATGGAGAACTCCATTGTGCAAATATACCACGTATTCATTATCTACTCAGTTGAGGGGCATTTAGGTTCTTCACTTTCTTAGTATTGTGAAATAGAGCCAGCAAAAAAATAGGAGTTACAAGTGTCTCTGCAGTTGGATGAGTCCTTTGGGTCTATGGAAGGGAGTGCGTATAAACTGGGTCATGCAGTGTATTTATTTTTACTTTTTAAAGAGTTCTCCATACTAATTTCCACAATGGTTGCACCAATTCGCAAACCCTACAGCAGTAGATGGGGGTCCTCTTTTCCCTGCATCCTAGCCAGTGTTTGTTCTCTTTATCTTGGCCAATTTGGCTGAGGTTAGATGAAATCTTAGGGTAATTTTGACTTGGATGTCCCTAATTACTAAGGATGTTGAACACATTTTTTGTGGAAAGGTGATGTCTCTTTAATAAAACGTTTTCAACATACATCTTATACAAACTACAAGATATCATAATTCCTTTGTTTTCCTCTCCATCATCAGAACCAGACTCAATGTAAGAAAATAAAAGAAACTACAGTGTTACCAGAAATCTGCACAAGTTCTTTGGTGCATCAGGTTTCTCACATAATATAGTATACATGATCAGAAAGGGGAAGTAGTAAAGAAGAGTAACTACAGGGGTGAGTGGGGTGGCAAGTAAGGGTGGAAATGTACAATGCTCTTTCTTAGGCATTTTTATTCTTCTTTTGATAACTTTCTATTCAGATTCATAGAAGACTTTTGATCGACCTGCTTATTTTCTTGCTTATTTGTTTTTTTGAGTTCTCTGTATACTTTGGATAATAATCCTCTGTCAGATGCATAGCTATTTAATGTTTTCTCCTACTCTGTGGCTTTCTCTTCATTCTATTGATTCTTTCCTTTACAGTACAGAGATTCCATTTGTCAGTTGTTGATGTTAATTCTTGAGCAATTGCCGTCGATTTAGAATGTCCTTTCCTGCATCTATACCTTGCAGGGTACTGCCGTATTCTTCACACAGTTTCAGCATTTCAGACTTCACATTGGCAAGTCTTTGATCCATTTGAGTTGACTTTGTTCCAGGGTGTTAGGTATGTATCGAATTTCATTCTTCTATATGTGGAGATTCAATTTTCCACCACCATTTATTTGTTTAAGATACTGTCTTTCTGGGCTTTATGGAGAGATGGCTAGCTGTTAAGAGCACTGACTGCTTTACAGTGGACCCGGTTCAAATCCCAGCACCCGCCTGGCGGCTGAGAACCTGGCGAACAACTCCAGTTCCAGGGCCTCCGACCCCCTCTTCT
>VZQC01010133.1:16628-54798 GCA_009823505.1 Rhizomys pruinosus
AAAAATATTCCTATATAAACGTCATATATGTAACAGAATTATGTCCTCTGGGAATAAACTGTATGTTAACTCTGAAATATGTTTAGGAACTCATATTTTTCCCTTTAATTTTATATTACTCTAAATTATGAATACATACCTTCTACCAATACACGTTAATTACCATGTCTGAAAATACGTGGTAAGTTAATTCTAGGGCCCACTAAGAGGTTCACATTATAACAGCACAGTTGCTTTCAGATAGAAAGAAATATAACAATTAACATTGCTCAGCTTGCTTTTCAACTAAGCGTTTAGTGCTAGCATCCACAAATGAGGGAAACCATTCCATTTGTGGTTTTGGGGGGGGACTGTGTTACTTCACTTAGCTTAATGGCTTCGAGTTCCATTCATTTACCTGCAAAGTTCATGATGCCATTTTTCTTTGCCACACATTTTTGTTCTCCACTCATCTGTTGAGGGGCATTTGGGTTGGTTCCAGCTCTTTGCTATTGTGAAGAGAGCTGCAATAAACACAGATATTCATGCAACTTTGCAGTAGGATGAGTCTTGTGGGCATATACCCAGGAGTGGTATGGCTAGGTCACGTGGCAGGGTCATTTTTAGTCTTTTAAGGGTTCTCCCCACTGCTTTCCACAGTGGTTGCACAAGTTTACATTGCCACCAGCAATAACCCCACATCCTCCCCAACATTTAGTGTCTTTTATTTTCTTGATCTTAGCCAGTCTTATCAGAGTGAGATGATAGCTAAGAGAGGTTTTAATTTGCATTTCTTTAATTATTAACAATGTTGAACACTTTTAAATATGTTTCTCAGCCATCTTTCCTTCCTCACAGGTGGAGTCTCTGTTTAGCTCTTTACTCCATCTTTTGAGTTTGTCATTTGTTTTCTTCTTTGTTTTTTGAGTAGTTTATATACTCTGCATGTTAATGCTGTGTCAGAAGTACCATGAGTGAAGGTTTCCTCCTACTCTGTGGGTTTTCTCTATCAAGAGTTAAGGAGATGTTATAAGCCAGAGCAAGACCTGTCATATTAACAGGGGGGAAAATTGTAATTCATGCATTAACATATCCAAACAGTGGCTATGCTAGTAACCTAACCATAAGTTACCATTAGTGCTGCTTAAATAACCTATATATCATAATATGACTGTTCTTCATTAGTAGGAGAAAGGTTATTCCTGGACTAGAACCTGTTCAAAGCCCATCTAAGATGATAACAGCCAGAATTCGACCAGGATGTCCAATCAAAGCCCAGAGCAGAAAGTGGACTAGTTTACCTCGTCCAGTCCACCTGTGCCCCTTTTCTAAGCCTAGGCAAAAATCTGCAGAAGAAGGGGCATGTAGAATGTAAGGCGCGATTGGGCGTGAATGGAAACTACAGCAAATGTAGTCTGGACACACCATTTATCAACTTGATTGAACAAACACCTGTCACCCCCCACTGAAAGGTGGGACTGTGGGGGTTTGAGCACAACAGCCCTCACGATAGATTTTGTCATCGAAGGATGCTTGTACTCATGATTATCACATTATAGCTAAAAATAAAAAAAAAGAAAAACTGAGAGAAAGATCAGGACATGTATGGCAGAATGCAAGACCTGGGTGGGTGGGGTTGGGGAGGGAAAGGAAATAAGCCTGACCTTAATTGAAAAAATGTATGAAAAGCACAAAGCACAATAAAAACAATTTAAAAAAAAAAAAAATTCATAGACTGGACAACTCATTTGAATCAACCTTGATTGAACATACACGCCCCCCCCCCCTCTGGATGGTGGGACCCATGAGCTGTGGGGTTTGGGCACAACTGCTTCAAAATTGGTTTTACATGAAGGAATGCTTGTACATCTCACAAACTATCACTTAATTGTTAAAAAATAAACAAACAAAACAAAACAAGCAGTAGAAAGTATGCAGCAAGAACCTATGGCAAAATGCATGATACGGGAAGGGGTAGAGGTGGGGTGTGGGGAAGGGAAAGGGATATATTCCTGGAGAACTTGAATTGGAAAATGATGTATGTAATACACAAAGCATCAATAAAACCATAAAAAAAATTGCTTTCTATCACTAAAAAAAAAAAAAAAAAAGAACAGTAGTCACTAATCGAACAAAAGAGAAGAGACACCTTCCTGCTTCTTTCTGCCTGAAGGCATCAAGGAACGGTAGGCTTCTATCTCCCTGTAGCCAAGGTACTTTTTCTAGCTGGCTGGGCCAGACCAGTTTAGGTAAGTCCAAGATTGGACCTGGCATCTTGGAGCTTTGACCAGTGGGCTCCCCCTTCTATATTTAACTAGGCCATTCAAAAATATGGGATGGAGATCTGTGTCTAATTAGCAAAAGTACTTGAAAGGCCCAACCACTATTCCTGGATGCTTTGGATATTTCAGTTTTTGAGCCCCATCTCCACTTAAGGGAATATGTTTGCTGTTGCTTTCTGCTGTGTCTACAGATCTATTTCTAGCTTTAATTTTTTTTTTATTTATGTTCTGTAATGCATGAAGTACCTGTCTCATGTAGTCTGTGCACCCGTGTCGTGCAATGCCTTGGAGTCAGAAGAGGGTGTTGGAGTTCCCCTGGAACTGGAGTTCTCCTGGAGCTGGAGTTCCAAGATTTGTGAGTCACATGACATGGGTTCTTGGTCTTCTGCAAGAGCATCGGTGCTCTCACCAACCGCTAGGGCCATATCTCCACAGCCCCGCCTATTAAGTTTTTACACAGTGAACCTATAGAAGACCCCTAGACTACATAGTAGCAAGCCCTTATAAGTCAATAGTCATTTAAGTAAAATATACAAATGGATTTTATATTTGCCAAGGTAGTGGCAGTAACTGTGATCTATTGTTCATTATGAATGAATGCTGACCCCTTCTTTCAAATTCTGTGGTGGGCAAGCATGATGCTCACAGTAATACTGGTTTGCTAGTGATCATCCACAAGAGAGAAAAGAAGAGTGGTGAAAGTTAGTCAAGTATTACTTTATTATTTTAAATAGGAATTAACTGGCTGGGGTGATGGCTTTCTGGTTAAAAGGGGGTAATGCTTTTGCAGAAGACACTGAGTTAGGTTCCCATCATTCTTAACCATTTCACAATACTTTGTAGCTACAGACCCATGGGGATCTAAGGCCTCTTCTGGCCTCCTCAGACAACTGTAGTCAAGTGCACATTCTCCCACACAGGCACCTGATCATTACCGTATTGCATAGTATTAAAAGTGAAAATAAGAAAATCTTTAAACATTAAGATTTGAATTATGGAAATTATTATAGCTTACCAGTTTATTCAATTTTTAAATATTTATGCCAAGTTCACAGGTAAATCATGTTAACCTGTTTCAATATGTATTACCAAATTAATGATAGCATGAAATATTGTATTTTCCATTCTTTCAATCATGATTTGGCTTCATGAAATATATATAGATAATATATAATATATATATATATATATATATATATATAATGTTTTTTTTATCTTTTTTTAGTTTTTTTTTTTTTTTTTTAGTAAAACATGTTCTCTTTCTCTCTTGCCCCACCCCACCCCAGTATATTGCATTCTGCCATTATATGTCTGTATCTTTCTCCTCAGTCCTTTTAAAGTTTTTCCTCGGAGGTTTGTGTTGCTTTGGGCAGAATTTGACTGAATCAGTCCGTTCTTTGACCAGTCCTTAAGTGGTTGTTGTTCTCCTATGTGTTGCCTAAAATATTCTATAAAAGTCATAATCGTAAACAGAATTATTCCTTCAGGAATAAACGTATGTTAACTCTGAAATATGTTTAGGAACTCAATTTTTCCCTTTAATGTTATATACTGACCTAAATTATGAATACATACCTTCTACCAATTACAACGTTATTACCATGTCTGAAAGTATGGTTAAGTTAATTCTAGGGCCCACTAAGAGGTTCACATTATAACAGCACAGTGCTTTCAGATAGAAAGAAATAATAACAATTAACATTGCTCAGCTTGCTTTCAACTAAGCGTTTAGTCGCTAGCATCCACAAATGAGGGAAACCATTCCATCTGTGGTTTTTGGGGGGGGGACTGTGTTTTTTTTTTTTTTTTTTTTACTTCACTTAGCATATTAACCTGCAAAGTTCATGATGCATTTTTCTTTGCCACACATTTTTGTTCTCCACTCATCTGTTGAGGGGCATTGGGTTGGTTCCCAGCTCTTTGCTATTGTGAAGACTCAATAAACACAGATATGCATGCAACTCTTGCAGTAGGATGAGTCTTGTGGGCATATACCCAGGAGTGATGGCTAGACTCACTGTGGCAGGGTCATTTTAGTCTTTAAGGGTTCTCCCCACTGCTTTCCATAGGGTTGTACAGAGTTTCTTTCCACCAGCAGTGAATAAGCTTCACTTTCTCCACATCCTCCCCAACATTTAGTGTCTTTATTTTCTTGATCTTAGCCAGTCTTATCAGATGAGATGATAGTAAGAGAGTTTTAATTTGCATTTCTTTAATTATTAGCAATGTTGAACACTTTTTAAATTGTTTTCCTGNTTTCACTTCCCTGATTGTTTTTTTGCTGTGAACAAAGCTTTTGAATATGATGAGGTCCCACTTGTCTGCTGTTGACCTTATTTCCTGTGTGGCTGTGTTTGATTTAGATTTCCTACTGCTTGTAGGAAAAGACTTTCTAAATGTCTTGGATTGGCTACACAATTTTTCTCCTATCACTTTCAAAGTTTTGGTTTCACGTTGAGGTCTTGATACTCTGGAGTTGATTTTTGTACAGGGTGAGAGGTAGGGGTTTAATTTTTTCTTCTCAAAATGGTGATCCAGTTTTGCCAGCACCATTTGCTCAATGTTGAACACTTTTAAATATGTTTCTCAGCCATCTTTCCTTCCTCACAGGTGGAGTCTCTGTTTAGCTCTTTACTCCATCTTTTGAGTTTGTCATTTGTTTTCTTCTTTGTTTTTTGAGTAGTTTATATACTCTGCATGTTAATGCTGTGTCAGAAGTACCATGAGTGAAGGTTTCCTCCTACTCTGTGGGTTTTCTCTTCACTTCCTAGATTGTTTCTTTTGCTGAACAAAAGCTTTTGAATATGATCAGGTCCCACTTGTCTGCTGTTGACCTTATTTCCTGTGTGGCTGCTGTTTGATTTAGATTTCCTACTCTTGTAGGAAAAGACTTTCTAAATGTCTTGTAGATTGCTACCAACTTTTTCTCCTATCACTTTCAAAGTTTTGGGTTTCACGTTGAGGTCTTTGATACACTTGGAGTTGATTTTTGTACAGGGTGAGAGGTAGGGGATTAATTTTGTTCTTCTACAAATGGTGATCCAGTTTTGCCAGTTCCATTTGCTGAAGATGCTCTTTCTTCCAATGAGTTTTCTTGACCCCTTTATGGAATATGAGGTGGCTGAAATTTTAGGAGCTCAAGTTTGGATCTTCAATTTTTCCAAGTCTGTAAAGAAACTCATGGGAATTTTAATTGGGATTGCATTAAATCTGTATATTTATTTGGGTAGGACATTTTTACTACATTAATGTTCCAATCCATGAGCATGGGAGGTTTTTCCATCTTTTGATGTCATCTTCAACCTCCTTCTTCAGTGGTTTAAAATTTTTATTGTAGAGATCTCTGGTATCTTTGTTTAGGTTTGTTCCTAGATATTTTATTGTTTTTGAGGCTATTGTGATTGGGAAGGTCTCTTTATATTCCTTCTCCAGTTTCTTCTTGTTGGTGTGAAGAAAGGCTATTGATTTCTCTAGGCTAGTTTTGTATCCTGCCACTTTGCTGAAACTCTTAATCATTTCTAGGAGTTTTCTGGTAGAGTTTTTAGCATCCCTCAGGTAAACTGTCAATGACATATATTTTTTAAAAGGACTGATTTTCTTGAAACAAAAAAGCAAGGGAATACTATTGAAAACCAATAGAAATCACAAAATCAGGTCTAAAATAAAAAGTTTAATTGCCAAGGAAGTTGCAGAATATAACACAATGTAGCTGAACTTCAGAATCTCATGGAGCATAGTGGAATAAAAGGTAGAGAAAATATTAAAGTATCTTTCACCTCTCATAAATGAAATTCTATCATGCAACAGCAGGCAGTGAACACAAGGGGCCACAAATGGCCAAAGTATAGAAAATAAGTGCCTGCAGGTTATAGTTCTTTCGAAACTACTCCTATACTTCACCTACCCAGGGCTCAGGGACCATTGTGGAAGAGAGGGCAGAAAGATTGTAAGCACCAGGGGAAGAGTGGCATGGCCGTAAAGAAATAAAATCTTACAGGCTCCTGAGTCTAGAAAGACTCAGTAGACCCCATTTGCTGAACTTTCACTGAGAGGAGTCTAGGGACACTAACTTGATTTGATAGGCCATTATATAAATGATAGAATGCATGAAGTCCAGTGGGGGAGCCTCTGGAAGGGCGCTGATGGGTAAGAGAGTTACACAGATGATTAAGATGCTATGTATGAAATATATATAATTCGGGCTGGAGAGATAGCCTAGCGGTTAAGAGCACTGACTGCTCTTGCAGAGGACCTGGGTTCGATCCCCAGCACCCACATGGTGGCTGAGAACCGTCTGTAACTCCAATTCCAGGAGAACTCCAGTTCCAGGGGAATCCGAGACCCTCTTCTGACCTCCGCGGCATTGCACCACATGGGTGCACAAACCTACATGCAGACAATACATTCATACACATACAAAAATAAATAAAATGAAAAGAAATATATAATAATTCAATAAATATATACAAAAAAGTCAGAACTTCTGGACAAATATCATTTTAAAAATAAAATTCCATTAACATTTATAATGAAATGATTATTTTGTTAAAAAAAAGAAATTAATACTAAATTTGTGTTTGAAACAACTGCTTAATATGAATTTTAATGGATTCATCTGGTAAACTGGAAGACTAGTGTATTAAAATTCAGCCAGTGTGACACACACAATCCTGAAATTGCCCTGTTCAGTAAGGTATTCTTGGCATCTGAAAATATCAATTGGGGTCTCAGGTTCTTTCAGTGGTACTGAAAATTTGAATGCATCTTCAATTCCTTTTTTTTTTTTTTGGTCTTTTTGAGACAGGGTCTACCTGTAGCCCCAGCTGGCCTGGAACTCGCTCTGTAGACCAGGCTGGCCTTGAACTCACAGAAATCCATCTGCCTCTGCCTCCCAAGTGCTAGGATTAAAGGCTTGAGCCACCACACCCGGCTAATTTTTGTTTTTTATTTATAAAGGTCATTTTGATCTGATTCTTGGTCATATTTCCTGAGCTAAATTATCACTTTACTTTCCATTTTCATAGAAGTTTTCATGCTGTTATGCAACTTTCATACTTCTACCTGTTTAAAAATGTTCCACGTACTTTCCAAGTAAATATCAATGATAAATTATTTAAATTTTATTATATGATGTTATATATGTGGCTTTATACAGTTCTATTGTAGAAAATTTATATTGAGTTCTTTTTTAAAAAGAAATACTTTGTTTACCATAAAATTGTATTATTTTCTATGCTATTAGATTTATATAAGACTCTTCAATATAAGTACAATTAAACTATAATGATAAAGGATTTTCAGTACAGAAACTTTTTTCTTTTATCTGCTTTGAGTTCTTTTCCTTTATGCTGGAGACATGGTTACAAACAAAGGCAATGAAAACAGAAGAAATTCTATTAATGAATCTCTCAACTTGATCAAAACATGACATCATCACTCAACTTGAATTGAGAGGGCTCAAATTTACATGACTGTAATTAAAAAAAAGCTTAGGAAAGAATGGAAATATGATGGACTTAATTTTATCTTGTTGTAGGACTGCCATTTTCCACAGCACCTTACCTGCCAACAGTTCAAACCATCTAAGAAATATATTCAGATTTTACATTTCTCTTTTATTTTTAAGTTAAATTTTATTTTTGAATAATTTTTCATATTTTGAGAATTCCATAAATGTATATTAAGTGTTTCAATTAAATCTGTCTCCCATCACCAACCCCATCAAATCCTTCCCTTTTTCCAGCACTTCTAATCATTCCCAATTTCACGTGTGCAATTTTTATAAAAACTTACTGAGTTAGCTCGGGCTGTCTGTGCATGATTGCAGAACCATCTACTGGAGTTGGGTAGCCATCCCAGGTCTCATTCCCAAAGTAAACTGACATTCAGGCAATGCTATTTTCCATGATCCTTTTCTGAAAATTGTGATAAATGAAGTGCCTTTAGCACGGAGTTTGACAAAAATATCTTACTTGTACTCCTGTCCACTCGAAATTTTATGTTTGGGGGATCGTTTTTTAATTACTGATTTTATTTTTGCATGAGTGTGGGGTCCCTTCTTTTAGGTTAAGTTTTATTATTTTTTAATTTTATTTATTTTTTATATGTATGAATGTACTGTCTGCATGTAGGTTTTTGCACCCGTGTCATGCAATGCCCTGAAGGTCAGAAGAGGGTATTGGATTCCCCCGGAACTGGAGTTAAAGACGTTCTCACCCACCATGTAGGTGCTGGGGATCGAACCCGGGTCCTTTGCAAGAGCAGTCAGAACTCTTAACCACTAGGCCATCTTTCCAGCCCATATCTTAAGTTTTAAACATAATTTTATTATTTGAAATTTTATACAACTGTACAATTTCTTCTGATCAGTCTGAACCTAGTCCTTCTCCAACTCCTTCCATAGCCTCATCCCTCTTATTCCCAAATGCATGTACTTTTTTTTTTTAACATGCTGAATCCATTTTTTTTTTTTTTGATGCCAGTGTGAGGATTGGTATAGTGACGTTCCCAGGAGAATGTGTCATCTACCTGATGCCTCATAGGTGAAGAAAAATAACTCTCTCTCCTTCAATAGCAATTGACAGCCAATAGCTTCTCAGCTATCCATTGGATTTTATGAACCCCTTCCCTCTTTAGACTAGAATTTTGGCTTGGTTGGTCTTGTTCAGGTTTTGGGCCATAGCCACTGATTTTTTATGTGCAATGGGTCTGCCATGTTTGAAAAATTATTGCTTTTCAGCAGTCCTCCACAATATCTGGCACTTATGATCTTTCTGTCACTTCTTTTTCCATTGATCCTAAGTCTTAGTATAAGGGGATGTGATATAGATATCTCATTTAGGGCTTAGCATGACACAATCTCTTATTTTTTTCCACTCAGAATGGGTCATCCTACCCAATTTGTCCAATTAGAATTCCCCAACGACTTCACTACATTAATTAATTTGGGATACAAGAATGGATGAAATGGGATAAATCAGACATCTTTTTAGGATTGTATGTATAAACTCAAGTACCCAGAAAAAATCCAGAACTCATATAAAAGATTCTATTAGGCTTACTTACTGATTAGAACTCTGTGATTATGGTGAATTGGGCTGTTTCTGATTCAGAGCCAAAATGATATTTGCTTGACTTTCATTCCCACAGTAGGAATTCATTGGTCACCTCTCCATCTCGTCTACCAACTATTCGAATATCAAGCAAAACTTTCTGAACATATTAACTTAACAGACCATAAGCTTCCAATAACCCAAAAGCTAAGCATGTTATCAGATAGTATCTGAAACAGCAAAGATTGTCCCAGTTTGCTGAAACTTATTTTTCTACCAGTTTATTTGAACAATGAATTGATTTATGGTTTTCTTTTTATGAAAGTACAAAAATACAATTGTTTCCATGATGAAACATGTTATTTGGGGCAAACTGAATACATAGGCCATTGCCACTCATATTTGACTCAGAATAAACCATATCTCATTCTCTTTGATTTGAGACATATGATTCCTGTCTACAAATGTGTATTTGGAAAAAAAGAGCTCTGATTTTCTGACATTGTAACTGGATTAGAAACCAAAATCCTACAGGCATTTGGTATCTGTGTATTCAGCCTAGCTGAAAATTATAGAGAATATTGGAGGCCTAGATAGAGATGTGATGTCTATGACTAGCAGAATGCATGTGTGTACTTTGAAAGTGTGTGTGGGTTTGGGCACAACTGCTTGCAAATTGATTTTACATGAAGGATACTTGTACTCATCAATGATTACTTATTGTTAAAAATGAAAAAATAATAAAGAAGTAATAAAAAAACAAAACAAAAAAGAAAATATGTTGTCAATAAAAATATAGAGATACATAAAAAATGTTTCAAGGGCTTATTTTTATGACTAATTATTTGTACTCCATTTTAGAGATATAAACTGAATTATACATAACTAAATTTTAGCATATGTTTTAAGTTTATGACTATAATATAGAAATATTTATATTAACATCTCAGAACTAAAAATCCCTAGTGAGAATAGCCTCTGGGTTATTTCAACAATAGAAAGAATAGCTCTCTCCTTGGAGAATAACCCACGGCTGATGCCACAAACTTACATCCTCTAATGGTTAGGAGATGTTATAAACCACAGTAAGACCCTGTCACATTTAACAGAAAAAAATGTAATTCATGGATTAACATACCATCCAAACGTCTGTGTCTATACCAAAGTAACCTACCATAACAATTAGTACTGTTTACATACCTATATATCTAATTGCTTGTGCTTCATTAGTAGGATTGAAAGGTTATTCCTGGACAAACTGTCAGCCCATGAAAGGAAACAGCCAGAATTGACCAGAGTCTAAGACAACAGCTCCAGAGAAAGTAGACTGTTTTGCTTCTCATCCACCTGTGCCCTTTTTCTAAGCCTAGGTAACAATCTGCAGAAGAGGGGGCGTGGTAGAATGTAAGGGCTGCGATTGGGGTAAAGGGTGAAACTACAGCAATATAGTCTGGACACTCATTTGATCAACTTGATTGAACATACAAACCCCCCTGCTGGATGGTGGGACCCATGAGCTGTGTGGGTTTGGGCACAACTGTTCGCAAATAGGTTTTACATGAAGGATGCTTGTACTCATAAATTATCACTTATTGTTAAAAAAATGAAAAAAAAATGAGAGAGATGCAGGACAGTTATGGCAGAATGCATGATCTGGGATGGGGTGGGGTGGGTTGGGGGAAGGGAAAGGGAAGTATGCCTGAAATGAATTGGAAAATGATGTATGAAATACACAAAGCATCAATAAAAAAATGAAAATTAAAAAAAGAAAATACCAGAATTAAATGTAGAATCTAAAATTTTATGTATTTATTTTCCTGTGTGTGTGTACACATACACACAGGTATGTATGTGTGTGTGTGTGTGTGTGTGTGTGTGTGTGTGTGTACATGTGTGTATGTGTGTAAAAGCATGAATTCACAGCATGCTGATGGAGTTTAGAGGACAATCTGTTAGAGTTAGTTCTTGTCTTCATCATTAAGGGGGACTGCAGGGAATGAACTTAGGTCATCATGCTGGGATATAAATGTCTTTTCCCACTGTGCCATCTTGCTGGCCTAAAATGTGCATGTTCTGAATGGCTCTCTACTGGTCATCCAAAGTCTGAGGCTTTCGAGTATACCAATTTTTAGCAGATACTTCTTGGCTACTATCACTAGTTAAAGAAAAACTAATGTTAAGTTTTGGTGACCAGGAAGGAATATTTTAAGCACTTTATATCTTAACACAGTGTTGTAACATATATAAAAGAATTTTTATTCATTTTTGTTACATTTTTTTCTTTTTTTAAAATTTTTATCGAGCGCATTTCACTTAACGTTCCTTTAAAAAAATTTTATTATTAAACTTTTTCCATAGGTCATACATCTAGAATCGCTTCCCTTTCCATGCCTCCCACCCCTCCCCAGTCCCTGCACTCTGCCATGCATGTCCTGTATTTTATTCTGAGTTTTTCCAGAGAGTTTTTTTTTCAGTTCTTTTGTTGTTGTTCTCTCCAACTTGTGTTGCTACAGTACATATACATATATACATATCACTTGAATTGTAGGAATTTTTTTCCTAAAATATGTCATATTTTCCTTAAGGAAGTGCTCGAAAGTTCCTCCTTGGTAATCCCAAACAACTATCAATCCTGCACTTTTGCTCCACATGGGGGTCTTTCCCTCCTATGGTCCCCCAAATGAAGTCCAGTAAAACCTGATTAAGACTGACACATAAATAAATCAGGATTATTTTTCCTGTAGAATAATGGCAAATAGAGTGTTTTCCAACTTTTTTCAAAATTGAATTACTAAGGCTGCTGGAGAGATGGCTTAGCAGTTAAGACCACCGACTGGTCTTGCAGAGGACCTGGGTTCAACTCCCAGCACCCACGTGGCAGCAAACTACCATGGCACCTAACAATCCCCAGTCCCAGGGGAGTCTACACCTTCTTCTGACTTCTATGGGCATTGTATACATGGGTGCACTTACACACATACAGCTAATATATTTATGGATATACAGTTAAAATAAGAGATGATGTTAAACATTTAAAAATGAATTACTGAAAAAATGATATATATATTACACATTTTCAATTAATATTGTGTTAAACAATAAATTGAACATTTTAATCATATTTCACTAGTTATTAGGTATGAGGTTTTATGTAAATATCAAATATTATAACAATTAGTAAAACTGAGCAAGTTATATGTATAATATTCACATTTGAAGTAAAGTGTTAATAGTAATTATGTCTATATGTGTTAATAAGTATTATAATAATTTCTGAAGAACTTCTGGTTCTAAAGTGAGATAAGTACATTTAATGTCCATTAATAAATATATATTTGCTTGTAATTTCTTATAATAATGAAATTAGTAATCAATTACATGTATTATGGACTTCTGATGTTTTCGTTGTTCTTCTGCCTCTATGACAGTCTGACTGACAAATAATCACACTAATGAACATAAACTCACATGATTACAATTTACTTTTGTATGAGTAACACACTAGCAAATTCGACATTCACTGTAATAATATTTTCTATAGTAACTCTGCTGTGTGATAAGCTTATCCTTTTATATGGTTCATATTAAAATATATATTTTTGCATGATTGCAAAATATATAAATTAATTAGTGTTTCTAAAAGTTGGCAGGTGAAATCTGTACATAATGGAAACTAAAGGAAGAGGTTTATTAAGTTGGACAATGAAGAAAATTAGTCTCTTCTGCAGATTGTTTATTTGTTCTGTGCTCCGCCTAGGTGGTGAAACTGGCAGCTCTCCTGGAAAGTGTACTCTTACATATTAAAACACATCCGTTATTTTCCCCTTTATAATGCCCTTGAGTGCTTCTTGGCTGAGAAAACTTGTTAAAATAATGAGGGTTTTCACTCCTGGAGAAGCTAAATTGTTAATGGTACTTGTGTTACCTTCTATTTGTGCTGTTAAAAGAATGGTTTTCAGCCCAACAACACAGGCCAGTTCATGGCCATTCCTCACTTAGACTCTTCTCATCTATCAGCAGAGCAATTTCCCTTGGCTAGTCTTTGAGATGAGTCTTCTCTAAATTAAACATTAATAGAAGACAAAGAAACAGAAATTTCACAGGCAGCTGTGGGACCTTCCTTTTTTACTTTTCCTCCCTTTCTCCTTCCCTCCCTCCCTCTCTCCCTCTCAGTCTCCTTCCTTCCCTCCCTTCATTCTAGTCAGATAATCTTGGGGGTACAAAGCATCAATGCTCACTTTTCTGTTACGTAGCACTTGTTCTAGGACACAGAGGAAACAGGGGCTGCTAGGAAGGACTGAACATAGTGGCATGCCCCAAAATTTCACTAAGATGGGAGGTCTCTGATATCTCACTAGTGATATCAGAGACTACCTAAATGTTAGTCACACAATCTGGGTGAGAGGAAAGAGGAAAAGTCCAAAGACAAAGAAAAACTTTAACCATCTCTCATTTCCCTTCATATNAGCGAAGTGCATGAAGGCATGGCTTGCTAATGCAGGGTGAGCCAGTGCAGCCTTAATTTTTAAAAAATTTTTACTGAGTTTTTGCCATTTTCACACAATATATTTTGATGAAATTTAGATCCATTCCATCTGAACGTCCCTTTACTGACCCTGCCCAAATATAGAAGATATATATATATATATATATATATATATATATATACTTTACATATGTGTATATATGTATTCAGGATCCTTTTATTAACTTAAAAACTTTTTTTAAAAACACCTGATTTTTCTTTTTTTATTAATTTTATTCACTTCTGTATGAGTATGAATGTACTGTCTGCATGCAAGTCTGTGTACCCGTGTCTTGCAATGCTGCGGAGGTCAGAAGAGGGTGTCAGATTCCCCTGGAACTGGAGTTCTCCTGGAATTGGAGTTTCAGACGGTTCTAGGCCGCCATGTGGGTGCTGGGGATCGAACCCGGGTCCTCTGCAAGAGCGGTCGGCGCTCTTAACTGCTAGGCCATCTCTCCAGCCCCTTAACTTGAAAACTTTTAAAATAGTTTTCTATTGAGACTATGCCAACACACATGAAAACACTGTGACTATCTGAATACTTCTAAGTATTCAGTATTTGACCTGTGGTCTGAATATTTTTTTAGTAACATAAGGACTGTCAGTGTACATTTCTGGGAGCAGAGATGAATTCCTTGGATTCATTAGCTCTCTCACTCAATGGAGTATCTTAATATTAATTTAGAAAATCTAAATCCACATAAGCAAGGTCTCTGCCATGTTTAGACTTGAGGGGCCAACTGTTTTGCCTATAGTGCTTATAAATAAAGTAAAATAAAAAAAACAATAATAACAATGATGACAGGGGAAAAGAAACAGCTTTGATTCTTTTCAGTATATTTAGGGTGTTAGTAAATGCACTAGAATATGTGTTTAGTGAATAAAACTCACAAAATGGTCCATGTCAGAGTGGCCAAGAGCCTGCCGGTGCTGAGAACACCTGACTTTGGCCTGCAGAGTCTTGTTTATGAAACCTGATGTTCTGTGCAAATTGTTATTTTCTTTGTGTAGAAAGTCATAAAAGGCTGTGGGAAATATTACCACTGTGGGGTTTGGAGGTACATTACTCCCAAATTATCTCAACTAATCAATCCAATTCCTTTTTGAGGTTTGTTTGAACAAATTGACACAAGGTTAGAGCTTAGTGGTGGTGATTGTGTCTGAAACATCTTTGGAACTTCATCAGAGAAACTTCACAGTGGTGTGCTATTTATTGATGATATGCTAAGTATGAAGACCTACCAGCTTGAATTTATGTCTGAAAATATATAAGAAGATGCAGGCTTCCCCCATTAAATTCCTTAATGATATGAATATCTCTTCTATTCCTAGAAACATAACCAGAAATTCACTTTTCCCCAGAATTTCACTCTGGTAGTAATGACTGTTAAGAAGAGGCTGGAGGACAAGCATCCCTCATGTAAAACCAATTTTCAGGCTGTTGTGCCCAAACCCCCGCAGCTCCACCATCCAGCGGGGGGCGGGGGGGCTTGTATATTCAATCAAGTTGATCAAATGAGTGTAAAAAATGAAAAAAAAAAACAACCGAAAGAAAGATGTGGGACAGTTATGGCAGAATGCATGATCTGGGATGGGGTGGGGTGGGATGGGGGGAAGAGAAAGGGAAATATGACTGAACTGAATTGGAAAATGATGTATGAAATACACAAAGCATCAATAAAAGAAAGAAGATAAAAATAAGAAAATGATACCCTCATAAGGCCAATTGTAAATACATACAATTTGTGTCATTTTCAAACTTGGTCAGAGAAGCTTCTTTTTAAAAAAAAATAGATTTGTAATTATAAAAAAAAAGAAGAGGCTGGAGGAACAGTTAAAACCTTTACTTTGTTACCTCATCCTCCTGGCTAAAAATATTCAACTCTTTGTTACAGGTTTTCTTTTTTTTTATTTTATTTTTTAATAAAAAGCTCACAGGCTTTATTAAATGCACTCTCTTCATAACGCTTTCCAAGTGTACATGATTCTAATAGCAAATTTATTTCACAGCATTCATTCAAATATAGTATAACAAATTTGGTATAAATATAAATATGTTTAAAAGGACACTTAAAAAGTTTGATGATACCGGACACGGTGGCGCGCGACTTTAATCCTAGCACTAGGGAGGCAGAGGCAGGCAGGTCTTTGTGAGTTCAAGGCCAGCCTGGTCTACAGAGTGAGTTCCAGGACAGCTGGGACTACAGGGAGACTCTGTCTCACAAAGTTTGATGATATAGTCATGAGTCTAGAAAACAAACTAGCTGGATGTGGTGTATCCCCATACTCAGAGACAGGAGGAGGAGGGCAAGTCCTAGGCTACACTGGGCTGTGTAACAGAGTCCATCTCAAAGAAAAGAAGAAAGGGAAAGGAGTGGGGAGAGAAAAGAAAAAAAAAAGATTAAATACTGAACAACAAAGTGAAAACCACCATTCTGGACCTTCAGGAAGTTCAAGGAAATACAACATTCAAAGAAAACCCTCAATGTACATTTACAGTTCATTAACTTGATAAGAAAAGTGTTTACTTCCCAGATCATTAATAAAATAAATACTGAGCTTCAGAACGAAAACAAACTCAAATACCAAAGATAAAACATGGAAAGAAATTTCCTATACTGTACCATTTCAAACTCTTGCAAGCAAACCAAATGGATCCCAGCTGCTAGGATGAGCACTGGAGTATTTATTTACAATCTCTGCCTATGGGGAAATCATCAGGTTGATTCAAAATACTCCCAACTGACCTAACTCCCCCAATGTATAGGGAATAATTAAAAATAAAAAGGGTCAATGATAGGATTGGGTTATTCAAAGGAATTATTCTCTAGGAATTATTCAAGTCACCAAGGTAAAATTAAGAATCTTTTCAAATTATACATATTCTTGCAGCCAAAAATATTAAACTATTTTCTTGAGTAAGATCCTACAATTAGTACACCATCTTTATTACAGGATTGTAGATGAAGGGTGAGATATAATAAGGATCTTTAGTCTCCATCAGACAATATGAAAACTCATTACGCTTTAGTAAAATAAAGCACCGTCAAGAAAAGGACCAGGCCCTGATCTTGCAGTGTGGTTCTGGCCATATTTCATTAGTTTAAAATCTTATCAATATAGTCTCCATTCTGGAACACAGGTTACATAGTAAACTATTATGCTAGCTGGCCATGTTATTAATATGTGTATTAGTCAGGGTTCTCTAAAGAAACAGAAGCAACAGGACGGATATATAGCTATATAAAATTTATTGATTTGCTCACGTGACAGAGCTCAAGTAGTTTAACAGTAGCCGAGCTGCACTGGAGAGGCTGAGAATCCAGGGAACTGCTCAGTCTGCAAGGCTGTAGGTCTCAGTAGCCCCAATCTGGTGCTGAAGGCCCGATGGATTCCAAGACATCTGCCTGTCTCAGTACACGCTGGGATCCGAAGGGTTGATCACAGCAGCAAGACAAGCTCACTAGTGAGAGAGAGGCAAGCCACAGGAAAAAAGGGTCCAGCTCCCTCTGCCATGGCCTTTTATACTGCTTGTCGGCAGAAGGTAATGCTCACCTTTGGGGTAGGCCAACATGGTTGAGGTAGTCCAATCCGAAGATCCTTTTGCTCTTATTTGTTCCTTAAGTCCAGTCAAGTTGACACCCAGGATAAACCATCACAATATGTAATTATATTAATTATCTTCAGGTATTTACTTATAGTTTGGAAATAAATCATACCTTGAACATGTATATTATTCAAAATGGCAAACCGGTTTTGGCAGTTTTTTATCAACACAAGGTGAGTTGCCTTAGTTAACCTGTATGCTATATTCAGGAAAGAGAAGGCACAGGCACACAGTGACTGATTGTGGTGATTTGAATGAGTGTCCCCCATAGGCTCTAGGTATTCAGACGCTTGTCTTCAGTTGGTGGTGCTGTTTTTGAAGGTCTTGGGGTGTGTGGCCGTGCTGGAGGAAGTGTGTCACTGGGGGCAGGCTTAGTAAGTTTAACAAGCCTCGTAGTCTTCAGTTGCTCTCTCTCTGCTTCCTGTGCTCTTTGCGAGATGTGACTCTCGGCTTCCTGCTCCAGATCCAGCTTCCATACCTCCCACCACAATGGACTCTAATTCCCTTGAACCATCAATCGTAAGCTCAAATAAACTCTTCCTTTTATAAGTTCCTTGGTCATGGTGTTCTATCACAGGAACAGAAAAGTGACTAATACAGTAATTTGGTACCAGAGAGTGGGCTGTTGGCTGTGAAGAACCTGACCATGTGGATGTTTGGAGAAATGTGGAAGACTTTGGAACTTTGGGCTAGAAAGGCTGTTGACTACTGTAAGCAGAGCTTAAAGGGCCATTCTAGTGGAGGCCTGGAAGAAAGCATNCCCTCCGCCACCCACCCCCCCCCCGCCCGTCCCGCTTTTGTCCCAGTTCTTTCCAGCCTATCCTGCTCGGGGATGGGGTGGGTGGGCTGTGGGGATCGAGACAGGGAACTAGCCTGCACTGTACTAATTTCCCAGTGCTGTCTGACATCCCCCACGCCTCAATCCCGACCGCAGCTTACCCACTAGCAATGATACCCTCATAAGGCCAATTGTAAATACATACAATTTGTGTCATTTTCAAACTTGGTCAGAGAAGCTTTCTTCTTTAAAAAAAATATGATTGTATTTAGAAAAAAAGAAGCGGTGGAGGAACGTTAAAACCTTCTTACTTGTTACGTACCACTCGCGTCTCCCTATCCTCCTGCTAAAACTATTCAACTCTTTGTACAGTTTTTCTTTTTTTTATTTTAGTAGTTTATTAACACACAGCTCACAGGGCTCTTATTAATGCCTCTCTTCATAACGCTTCCAAGTGTACATGCATTCTAATCAGCAATTTATTCACAGCATTGCATTCAAACTATAGTATACAAATTTGGTAAATAGCAAATATGTTTAAAAGGAACCTATAAAAAGTTTTGTGATACCGGGACACGGTGGCGCCACTTTAAGCCTAGCACTAGGGAGGCAGAGGCGGGCAGTGTCTTTGTGAGTTCAAGAGGGCCAGCCTGGTTCACAGAGTGGAGTTCCGACAGGTGGGACTACACCGGAGACTCTGTCTCACAAAGTTTGATGAATAGTCATTAGTCTAGAAAACAAACTAGCTGGATGTGGTGTATCCCCATACTCAGAGACAGGAGGAGGAGGGCAAGTCCTAGGCACACTGGGCTGTGTAAACTGGAGGTCCACTTCTCAAAGAAAGAAGAAAGGAAAGGAGTAGGGGAGAGAAAAGAAGAACAAAAAATATTCAAATACCTAGACCAATATGAAACCACCATTCTTACCTTTCAGGAGTTCAAGGAATATCACACATTCAAAGAATACTCAAGACACTTTCAGTTCCATTCAACTTGATACGAGAAAGTGTTTACTTTCCTCTTCTAGATCCATTCAATAAATAATACCTGAGCTACAGAACGAACAACAAACTTCAATACCAAAGATAAAACAGGGAAAGTAATTTCCTATACGTACCATTTCAGACTCTTGCACAGCAACAATGGATCCCAGCTGCTAGGGATGAGACTGGGCTACTTTTTATTTACTAATCTCTGCCCTTGGGGAATCATCCAGTTATTCAAAATACTCCCAACTGACCAACTCCCCCAGTATAGGAATAATTAAAAAAAAGGGTCAATGATAGGATTGGGTTATTCAAAGATTTCTTAGGAATTTAGTTATATCATCACAACGTAAATTAAGAATCTTTCAAATTATACATATCTTGCGGCCAAAATATTAAACTCATTTTTTGAGTAAGATCTAACAATTAGTACACCATCTTATTACAGGATTGTAGATGAAGGGTGGATATAATAGGATTTTAGCCCATCAGACATATGAACTCATTACGCTTTAGTAAATAAAGCACCGTAAGAAAAGGACCAGGCCTGATCTTGCAGTGTGGTTCTGGCCATATTTATTAGTTTAAAATCTTATCACATATAGTCTCCATTTGGAAACACAGGTTTTACAATATAACGCCCCCCCCCTAATGTTTTTTTTTTATTTTTTTTTTGATGTTTTTTTTTTTTTTTTATTTTTTTTCTTTTAGATTTTTTTTTTTTGGTTTTTTTGTTTTTTTTTTTTATTTTTTTTTTCTTTTTTTTTTTTATTTTTTTTAATTTATTTTTATTTTTTTTATTTATTTTTTTTTTTTGTTTTGATTTTTTTTTTTTTTTGTTTGTTTGTTATGTTTTATTTTTTTTTTTTGTTTTTTTTTTTTTTTTTTTTATTATTTTATATTTTTTTTTTTTTTATTTTATTTATTGTTTTTTAATTTTTTTTTTTATTTTATTTTTTATTTTTTTTTATTTTTTTATTTTTTTGTTGTTTTTTTTGATGTTGTTTGTTTCTGTATTATTTTTTTATTTTTTTTTTTGTTGTTTTTTTTTTTTATATTTTAATGTTCTTTTTATTTATTTTTCTTTTGATTATTTTTATTCATTTTTTTTTTTTCTCTTTTTTTCCTTCCCGACCCGCCCCCCACACCCCGCACCCCCCCCCTCACTTTTATTTTGTTTTTATTTTTTTTTATTTTTTTTTTTTTTGTTTTTGTTTTATTTTTTTTTATTTTTTTTTTTTTTCTCTTTTCTTTTTTTTTTTTTTTTTTGTTTTTTTTCCTTTTTTTTGCTATTTTTTTTATTCTTTGTTTCTTTTTATTTTTTTTTAGGTTTTCTTGATTTTTCTTTTTTTTCTTTTTTTTTTTTTTTTCTTATTTGTTTTTTCTTGGGTTTTTGTTTACCTTTATTTTTTTTTATATTTTTTTTTTTTTCTTTCTATTTGTTTTTAGTTATTTTTTTTTTTTTTTCTTTTTATCAGATTATGTATTTATTTTTGTGCTTTTTATTAAGTCATTTTTTTTTTTATCTTTTTCTTACACTTCTTTGTTTTTTTCTCTTTATTTTATATTTTTTACATCTTATTTTTATTTTTTCTTTTGTTTTTCTTTCTTCTTTAGTATCTTGTTTTTTTTTTTATTTTTTTATTGTTCTGCGTTTTTTTTTTTTCTTTTTCTGTCTTCTTTATTTCAATTTTATTTTTTAATTTTTTTTTCGTTTCTCCTTTTTTCTCTTTTCTTTTTTTTTTTTTTTTCTCACTTCTATTTTTTTTTATTTTGTTTTTTTTTTTTTTTTTCTTTTTTCCTTTTATTCATTTTTGTCTATTTTTTTTGATCTCTTATTGTTCTTTGTTTTTCTTTTTTAGTTCCTTGTCTTTTTTTTCTTTTTTTTTTTACTCTCTTTTTATTTTATTCTCTTTTTTTCACTTTTTCATGTTATTTTTTGTTGTTTTTTCTTTTTTTTTTATTTTATTTTTGGTTTTTTGTTCTTTTTCTTATTTTTTTTTTTTTCCATTGTTCTTTTTGGTTCCATAGCTTTTTTTTTTTTTTTCCTTCTTTTTCTTTCGGTTTGTTATTTTCTTTTTTTCTTTTTTTTTTTTTTTATTTATTTTATTTTTCGTTTAATTTTTAGATTTTTTGTTTCTTTTTTTGAGTTATATTGGTATTTTTCTGTTTTTTTCCTCTTTTTTTTTTGTTTTTTTTTTTTTTTTTCTTTTATTTTTTATTTTTGTTTACTTAATTTGTCTTTTCTTTTAATTTTTTCTTTTCTCTTTTCTTTTTTCTCTTTTTTTTTTTTTTTTGGATTTTTTTACTATTTTTTTTCTTGTGTTTTTTTCCACGCCGCTCCTGTTTTTTTTTTGTTTTTTTTTATCATATTTTTTTTTTTCTTTTTCTTTTTTGTTTTTTTTTTATTTCTTTTTTTCTTTTTTTTTTCATTCTTCTTTATTTTCCCCCCCCGAAACAGGGCTCCGTTTTTTTTTGTTTTATTTTTTTTTTGATAGTATTTTGTTTTTTATATTCTTTTATTTAATATTATTTTTGTTTTTTTTTGTTTTTTTTATTTTTATTTTTTTTTTTTCTTTTTTTTTTTTTTTTTTTTTGTTGTTTTCTTTTTTATTCGTCTTTTTTTGTTTTTTTATTTTTTGTCGTTTTTGTTTCTTTTTTGTTGTTTTTTCTTTTTTTTTCTTTTTTTTTGTTGTTATTTTCTTTTGTGTATTAGCATGTTCTAGTTTTTTTTATTTTTTTATTTTTTGCTTCCCCTCCTTTCTTTTATGTCATATTTTTTTCTTCTTTTTTTGTTATGGTTTTTCTTTTGTTTTTTTTATTCTTTTTTTTTTCTTTTTTGGTACTGTTGTTTATTCTTTTCTTTTTTATATAATTTTGTGTATTTTGGTTTTCTTTTTTTTTTTTTATTTTTTTCTTTCTGTTTTTTTTTTTTTTTTTTTGTCTGTTTTTTTTTTTTGTTTTTTTTTTCTTTATTCTGATTATTTTCTTTTGGTTTATTTTTTATTTGTTTCTTTTTTTTTTTCTTTTGTATTTTTTTTTTTCTTTTTTTTGATTTCTGTTTATAGATTTAATTTTTACTGTTTTTATTTTTTATTTTTTTTTTTTTTTTGCGGTTTTTTTTTTTTTTTTTTTTTTTTTTTTTTTTTTTTTTTTTTTTTTTTTTTTTTTTTTTTTTTTTTGTTTTTACTTCTTTTTTTTTTTTTCTTCTTTTTTGTTTTGTCGTTTTTTGTTTTGTTTTTAATGTAATACTTTTGATTCTTGTTGTTCTCTTTTTCTTTTTCTTGTGTTTATTGAGTATTTAGTCATCATATTATTTCTTATTTTTCTGGTCTTTTTACACATTATCTTTTTTCTTTTTGTATTTGTTTTTTTATTTGTTCTTTCGTTATTTTTTTATTCATTTTTTTTTTTTTTTTTTTTTGAAGGTTTCTTAGTTTGTAATATATATTTTTTCTTTGTTCTTTTTATTTTTCCCTTTTTTTATTTTATTGTATGTTCTAGGTTTATTTATTTTTTTTATTTCTATTTTATTTTTTATTTTCATTTTTTTGACTTTTGTTTTTTTTCTTTTGTTTATTTTAGTTTTTTTATTTTATTTTTTTTTTTTTTTTTTTTGTTTTTTATCTTTTGTTTTGTTTTATCTTGGATTTCTCTTTATTACTTGTTTTTTTTTTTTTTTGTTTATTTTTTTGTGATTCTTTTTTGTTCTATTTTTTATCTTTTTTTTTTCTATTTTTTTTCTATTTTTTTTTTTTATTGTTTTTCGTCTTCTTTGTGTTTTTTTACCTTTTTTATGTATTTTTTTTTTTTTTCTTTTTTTTATTTATGTTGTTTTTCGGTTTTTTTTTGTTTTGTCTTCTTTTTTTCTTATTTTTTTTTTTTTTTTTGTTTTTGTTTTTGTTTTCGCTTTTTTTTTTGTGCTGTTATTCCCCCCGCCACCCGCACCCCACCACCCGACTTCTTTTCTTTGTTCTTTTTGTTTTGTTTTTTTTTTTTTTTCTGTTTTTTCTTTTTTTTTAGTTTTTTTATTTTTTTTTTTTCCAACCCACCGCCGGCCCGACTTTTTTATTTTTTTACTTATTCTTTTTTCTTTTTTTTATCTTCTATTTTTTTTATTCCCACCACCAGAACACTACTTTCTTTTTTTTTTTATTTATTTTGTGTTTCTTGTTGTTTCTTTTTTTTTTCTTCTTTCGATTTCCTTTTTCGTTATTTGTTTTTTTTTTTTTTTGTTTTCTTGAACTTGTTCTTTGTATTTTTTATTCTTTTTGTTGCCTTCATTGTTTTTTTTTATGTCATTTTTTTGATTTTTTTTATTTATTTTTTTTTTTTTTTTTTTTTTTGTTCTTATTTTTTTTTTTTATTTTTTTTGTTCTTTTTTTTTTTTTTTTCTTGACTATTTTCTTTTATTTTTCTTTTTGATTTTTCTTATTTTTTTGTATTCAGCGCCACACCGCCGACCTCCATATCGTTTCTCTTTCCCCGCCCCCCCCCCCAACACCCCACACCCGGCCAAGCCGCCCAACCAAACAACCAAAGCCCCCTCCCCCCAGGAAGCCTCCCCCACAACTCCTTTTTTTTTATTTTTTTTTTTGACTTATAGTTTTTTTTTTTCGTTTTTTTTTTTTTTTTTTATTATTTTTTGTTTTTTTATTTTTTATATTCTTTTTTTTTTTTTTTTTTTTTTGCTATTTTCTTGGCTTACTTTTTTTTTTATTTTTTTTTTATTTGTTTTTTTTTACTTTTTTTATGTTTTATTTTTTCTTTTATTTTGTTTTATTTCTTTGTTTATTTGTTTTTTAGTCTTTTTTTGATTTTTTTTTTGTTCTTTATTTCCCAAGACGCACCCAACCGAAACCACCCCCCGAAAGCCCGGCCCCCCCAATCACCCCCTCAAACACAGCGCCCCTGCTTTTTCCTTTTTTTTATTCTTTTTTTTTTATTTTTTTTTTTGTTTTTATTTTTTTTTTTTTTCTTATTTTTTCTAGTTTTTTTGTTTTTTTTTTTTTCTCGTTTTATTTTTTCTTTCTTTGTCGTTTCTTTTTTTTTTTTTTTTCTTTTTCTTCTTTTTTTTTTTTTTTTTTCTTTTTTGTTTTTTTTTACACTATTTTTTTTTCATTCTCTTTTCGATTCCTTTTATTTTTTTTTCTCTTTTTGTCTTTCTATTTTGTTTGTCTTTTTTTTTTTTGTTTTTTTTTTTTTCTTTTTTTTTTTTTTTGTTTTTTTTCTTTTTTTTTCCTATTTTCTTTTTTTTTTATTTTTTCCCAAACGCTTACTGTTTTGCTTTCTTATTTATTTTTTTTTTTTTGTTTTTTTTTTTTTTTTGTTCTTTTTTTTTTTTTTTTTTTTTGCTTTTTTTTATTTGCCTTTTTTTTTTTATTTTTTTATTGTCATTCTTTTTTTTTTATTATTTTGTTTATTTTTATTTTGTTTTCTTTTTTTTTTTTTTTTTTTTTTTTTGTTTTTTTTTTTTTTGTTTTAATTGACCTGTTCTTTATTTTTTTTTTTTTCCTTTATTTAAAAAAAAAACTTTTTTTTTATCTTTTCGAATCATCTTTAACCCTCTTTGTTCTTTTTTTTTTTTTTGCCTTTTATATTTTTTCTTTTTCTTTTTTTTTTGATCTGCTCGCTGGCCCTGTTTCTTCCTCATGTGCTATCGGCCTGGGTCTCTCCCGCAACCGCCGCCCCCAGTCCGGCCTCTCTCAGCTCTCTCCCCTGTGTCTTGCTTTTGCTCCCGTGCCCGGAGCTCCCGTACGTTTTACCCAGGAGCGCCGCGCCGCCCCTGCGCGGCTGACGCCTCCCGGTCCCTCTGCTCCGTCTTACCCGGCTGTCGGTCTCCGTCGCCCCCAACTCTGGGGCTGCAGGCCCGCTGGACTTCCCCCCTCTGCCTGTTCCTTCAGATACAACAACCGCTGGGAGCCGAAAGGGTTGATCACGCAGCAAGGCAAACTCACGAGTGAGAGAGAGCAAGCCACAGGAAAAAAGGGTCCAGCTTCCCCTCTGCCATGGCCTTTTAAACTGCTTCGGCAGAAGGTAATGCTTCACACTTTGGAGGTAGGCCAACATAGGTTGAGGTGTCCATCCCGGCCAGAGATCCTTTTGCTCTTAGTTTGGTTTCCTTAGTCCCAGTCAGTTGACACCTTCAGGATAACCATTCACAATATGTAATTATATTAATTATCTTCAGGTATTTACTTATAGTTTGGAAATAAATCATACCTTGAACATGTATATTATTCAAAATGGCAAACCGGTTTCAGAGAGTTTTTTATCAACAAACACAAGGTGAGTTGCCTTAGTTAACTGTATGCTATATTCAGGAAAGAGAAAGCGCACAGAGCACACAGTGATGCAATTGTGGTGATTTGAATGAGTGTCCCCACATAGGCTCTAGGGTATTCAGACGCTTGTCTGCTTAAGTTGGTGGTGCTTGTGTTTGAATAGGACTTGGGGTGTGTGGTGCCGTAGCTGGGAGGAAATGTGTCACTGGTCGGGGCAGCGTTAGTAAGTTTAACCAAGCTCTCGTAGTCTATCAGTTGCATCTCGATCTCTGGCTTTCCTATGTGCTACTTTGCGGAGATGTGACCTCCGGCTTCGTGCTCCAGCAGCGTTTCCATGTACCTCCACCTTACATATTGGACGACTCAAGTTTTTCTCCTTGCAACCACTACAAATCGTAAGCCAAAGTCAATTAAGCTCCTCCTTTATATAAGTTTCTCTTGGTCATGGTGTTCTATCACATGGAAAGAAAAGTGACTAATAAGTAATTTGGTACCCCAGATAGTGGCTGTTGGCTGTGAAGAGACCTGACCATGTGGATGCTTTGGAGAAATGTGGAAGACTATTGGAAACGTTGGGCTAGAAATGCTGTTGAGACTGATAAGCAGAGCTTAAAGGCCATTCTTAGTGGAGGCCTGGAAGAAAGCATTGCTGCAAAGATGTGGTTCATGAGGAAAACAAAGACTTAGGCAGGAACTAGATATTTTGGGATAAAGAAGTCCTGGCAGCAGTTTGCCAGCAGCGCCAAGATGCTTGCTGATGCTAATATGAAAAGCAAATGGACTGATGTTCTTGTGGAGAGATATTTTCAAGACAGCCTAACGTAAAATGGTGGATGGCTTTTAATGTGAATATGGTGCAGATCTACATGAAGAAGGCCGATGGGCAGAAAAAATGCAGCATTGTACAGTTGGAGAATAACTGTAACTAGGAAGATAAAAGGTGGGGCCAAGGCATCGTGAAGGAGAGGCTCCCTTCTAAAAGGATATAAATGATTAGGAGAGGCCCTGGAGATTTACAATAAAAAATCAGTACTTCTCAGGGCAAGACCACACCCTGCTAATCCTCCAAAAAGTCCAGGCAGAGAAAAGTCTCAAAAGTGGTTAAAATAGGCCAGAGTCTAAGGGTCTCCTGAGCTTGATAGCCAGATTTCGGCAATTTTCATTCAGTGGTTGTGGCTCTTAGAGGCATTGAAAGTTGCAAGAGTGAAGGGGTCATCAACAGCTTCCTCCACGGTTTTAAGAGAGCTCTGCCAAGATCAGGCAGATCAGCAGGGTGTCCCTGCAAATAGGAGGGCCTTGATAGGCCATTTGCATGATAGCTCGTGAATGGCAGGGCTGGAGAGATACCTCCAAGAAAGGACATTCAAGATGCCAGACCTGTGAAATATTTTGCCCAAGGAGAGTATGCATACAGGGAGTAGTGGTACCGTTAAGAAGGAGATGTATGTTGCAAAGGCAAAGCTGGAAGACTGAGCTGTCTAAGCCCTTTGGAATCAAAATCCCAGAAAGTTTGCATTGTGGAGCTACTGGACTTGGTGTTTTGCCCTGCAGGTTTTGGTCGTTGTGTTTCGGTCTGGTAATTTCCTTTTGCATCCTACTAGCTCTCCTATTCCTCCTTTGTGGAATGGGAATGTGTATTCAGGTCACACTGTCGTTTAGGGAGTTTTATATTTGACTTTGATTTTCAGGAGCTACAATTAAGAGATTGGCGGCTTAGTTCAGAAAGAGACTGTTTGGACTGTGGACTTTGAATGGCATTGAAACTGGTGGAGAGCTTGGGGACTTTTGGGGTTTAGGACTGAATCATTTTGCATTTTATATGGTAGGAAGCTTATGGGGTGCCAGGAGTGGGGAAAGTGGTGGTTTGAATGAATGTCCCCATAGGTTGTCAGGTATTCAGGACAGTTTGTCTCCAGTTGTTGCGCTGTTTGTGGAGGTCTTGTGGGTGTGTGGCACATGCTGGAGGAAGTGTGCACTGGGGAGCAGGGATTAGTCGAGTTTAAACAAGGCCTCGGTGTCTACAGTTTGCTGCTCTCTGCTTCCGTGCTCGTTTGCGATTGTGACCCTCAGCTTCGCTCCCAGATCCAGCTGCCATCTCTCTCGCACAATGGAACTGCTATTCCTCTTGGAACCCATCAATCATAAGCTCAATAAACTTTCCTTTTATAAGTTCCTTGGTCATGGTTTCATTTTTTCACTTTAGCAAGAAAGTTACAACTACACTGTCATTAACAGATTTCCATTCCTGGAAAATAACCACCTACAAGGAATGAGCCATAAAGAGCTAGCACATTCTATGTCAAATGTAAGCACTCAGAACTCAAGGCAACAACAACAAAAAAAACCCAGACACACATCCACTTGCATAGCCAAGTCCTTAATTTCGTTCCAACCTGTGAGACTTTTTTATAAAAACTGGCTGCTCAGAAATTTCTGAGTGTACACTGGGGCATTTTGAAACCAGGATTCCACACCCAATGTGAGGCCACCAACAGATATGGATTCTAAATATTTATACTATTTTCTTTTTATGTTCCCCTGCATAAAGAAAATTGTCACCAAGTGCTCTTTTTTGTGATGGTTGCTCAGCAAGTGCCTGTGCAATGGTATTCACACCCACTGAATCCCATCAGGGATGCATCTTTGTGAGCACATGGCTGGGGGGGCGGCAGACAAGCCTCTGTGCAGTCTGCAGACATGCTTTGGCACAGTTTTACTGCAGTCAGTCTTGACTGAGATTGTTCTTCTTCCTTGGTATTTTGATTGCAAGTTTCCCAGGGTTTCAACAAACCAGGTCTGTCTCCACATTCAAAGAATAACAGAAGTGACTTAGCTAGAGATTCTAGTTCACCAAGGCCAACAGGAGCTTGTGTGCTCTCACAGCCACCAGAAGAAGGGGAGGGTTCACTGAGGTCACTGTGAGCCTTGCCAGCCAGATTGCAGACAGTTTCAGTACAACTTTTGAGAAGATGCTAATCAATGGGTGTGCTGGGTAGCTTTAGTGTCAATTTGACACACCTGGGTTGAGGGAGCCTCAATTGGGGATTGGCTCCATTGGATTGGCCTTTGGCCACTATCTTGTGGCAAAATTGTCTGATTTCTCGAGTATGTGGGAGGGCTACAGACCACAATGAGTGCGTGCCCATGGGCATGGTTGTTTGTGTACGTGTAAAATAGGCCGCTGGCTGGGGATGGCAGCCAGGGGAGCAAGCCAGTTGAACAGCATTCCCTCCATAGCGCCTGTGCTTCAGCTCCTGCTTCAGGTTCTGCCTGAGTTCCTGCCTTGGGCCTCCCTAAGTGATGACTTGTGACCACAGGAGGATGTAGCTGATAAACACTTTTCCCTCCCCAAGTTTGTGTGGTCAGTTGTTTTGTCAAAGCATAATACGACGAATAACAGAAATTGTTACCGAGGATTGGGGTATTTCTTTGCACACCTGACCTTTGTTTTTTGGTTAAGTATTTCTGATGGTTTGAACATTTGGGCTGGGAGATCATTGAATGCCTAAAGATCATGCTGTGGAGCTTTGAGCAGTTTTCTGAAGGAGTGTAGAAGGATGGAGGCTGGCTGTGAAGTGTTCCAGTTTTCAAGGTGAACAGGATCTCATTGACTGTGTAAGTTTGAGTGGTTCTGGTCAGGCTGGAAATACAGGCTGAGAATCAGCTGTAAGTAACAAAAGACAAGAACCTGAAGTGTGGTCTTTGTTGACTGAGACAAGTGATGCTGGTTAGCTAGAGGCTGAAAAATCAGCTGTAAGTAACAAGAGACCAGCATCACTGTGGTGAAATCTTCTGGGAAGTGTTTCCTCAGGGTCGGCACACAGAGGGGCCTGAGCCTCCATTCCAAGCAGAAGCAGACTTGGTAGTGTGTAAGAGTCTTCTATATGGTTGTGGTGTTGAAATTTTGGGGGGGGTTACAGAGAGCAGCCAAAGCTTTGCACTGTGAGATGTCAGGAAGACCATTGGTGGAAGTGGCACCTCAGTTGCAGTGGAGACGCCAGGGATTGCAAGGGGCATGGAGAGAAGCTGAGGGCTTTGAACCAGGAGAGGTCAGAAGAGACGATTGGCAAAGGTACTGCCTCAGTTTCAATGGCAAACCCAGCTTTTTGGAGATGCAAAGACCATGGGGACGACACCAAGTGCAGCGGCATGGGTGTGGGAAAAATTGAGTCGGCCTGGGCCTGTGAGAAGAGCTGTGGTGTGTGCCATGGATGGAAGAGTCAGAGAAAGGGGAGCTGCCTGAAACCCTTTGGAGCCCAGAAGATTGTGAGTGGTCCCAGGTTTTTGTTTTTTTTTTTTTTTTTTTTTTTTTTTTTTTTTTTTTTTTTTAGGTTTTTTTTGAGAGTGCTTGATTCTTTCCCTTTGAAATAAGAGTATTTGTTTGGATTTTACAGCAGCCAACAGTTAAGAGACTTTAGCAGGCTGAACTTTTAAGTGTTTTGACATTCTAAGGACTGTGGGGCGGCTTTTAAGGTTGTACTGTCTTAGGTTGTGATTAATGTTAACATCATACTTTGGGGATAAGAACTGGAAAGGTGGTGGTTTAATAGTGATGTGTTTTGTGTGTCAAGTTGACAAGGGGTCAATTGTGCTGGATAGCTTTAGTGTCAACTTGACACACCTGGGTTGAGGGAGCCTCAATTGGGGAATTGGCTCCATTGGATTGGCCTGTGGCCACATCTTTGTTGTATTGTCTGATTGTCATGCAGTGTGGGAGGGTTCAGCCCACAATGAGTGGTGCCACCCTGGGCAGGTTGTGTACCATATAAGAAGGCAGGCTGGGCATGAGCCAGGGGAGCAAGCCAGTGAACAACATTCCTCATGGCCTGTGCTTCAGCTCCTGCCTCCAGGTTCCTGCCCTGAGTTCCTGCCTTGGGCTCCCTAAGTGATGAACTGTGACCTGGGAGATGTCAGCTGAATAAACCCTTTCCTCCCCAAGTTTGTGTTGGTCAGATTGTTTTGTCACAGCAATGGAAGACAGACTAGAACACTGGGGCACCCTCTTAGTGCAGAAATAATGATTTGAATGGTTTTCTCTTAGCAATATTTCAACTTAAGAATTCTGCGGTGAGATTTAACATCTTCCTGGAATCCTGACATCTAGCCTCTTCTTGTAGTTGAGATCTGAAGCTTTTTATTCTCCATTCAGTAAAGATATTTTCAAGAGCTCTGACCATTCTCATGGCATTAGATTTCATCTGCTTGGAAACCTCATTTTTTGCACACTGCCTTAAGCGGTCGTGCTGAAGTTGTTTTGCTTTTTCCAATCCAGAATCTAGCAGAGCCTTCATGAATGAGGCGACATCTTCTGACACAGCAGCCATGAACCCCTGGGGACTGCCCATCTTGTTGCTATTTTCCAGAAAACAGAGCTTACTCCAGTTCAGAAAGCTAACTGTCCCACATGCTGGACGTCTTTCTGTCTAATTTGGATGACTTTATTTTGAGCCTCTTTTATCATTGATGAAATATCTGAACAGCATCCCTGCAAAAATAATTGTAAATAAACTCCCAGATTTTTAACCTCTTGTCTTAATTCATCTTCAAGCCTTGCTGTGCTGGGACAAGGTGGAAAATCATCCAACCAGTGTTTGAGCAAAACCAAAAGCTGATCAAAAGCGCAAGCAGTCTGGACAGTGAGCACCTGTGCTACTCGGTCTGAAGAAAACACTAGGGAAGAAGGAAAAATCATTGGAAGAGATAATCTCAGTTAAAAGAATACACACACGTTTACCATTTAGACATCTTTTTGTGGGGGAGGGCATCTTTTTAAGACAGGGTCTCCCTTTAGTCCAAGATGGCCTGGAACTCACTATGTAGACCAGGCTGTCCTTGAACTCAGAGATCTGCCTGCCTCTGCCTCTGCCTCTGCCTCTGCCTTTGCCTGTGGAATGCTGGGACTAAATGCATACAGGTTCTTTTCATCTGCCCTTTAAAGGCTGTTCAACAATACTGCTATCCTTTGCAGTGTACTTTAGCAAAGTCTTCGACAGATTAGCATTTCTTATTTGTTGTTATATTAATTTCTTTCATTTGCTGTTAGGAATATTTTGACTATACATAATGAAAATAAACTCAAAATGCCTTATTATTCATATATGAAACTCACTTTATCATCTTAAAAGATTCCTTATTTGAAAAATTCAGGGAAGAGTAAGTTTGCCCATCTTATTTTCTCTATTAACAAACTCCAGTCTAATGGCTTCCATCAACAACTCTTGCCAGCAAGTAAATGTTATGTATGCACATTCTCATAGAGATTTGTCCATTTCATAGATCTTAATCAAATTTAGTTCACCTCTCCCATTTACACCCCTGATTCTGTGCATTATGTCAATGCTAAGTCTTATGGAGTCAAGTTTTTACATCTACTTATCCCTAGGTGCAAGATAATTCACTAAAGTCTAGTTTACCTATCTAATGTCACTCCTTTATAGAAGATCTACTCTCCATCATCCAGCAGTAATCAGTTGCCAATAGTTCCTCAGCTAACATTGGTGCTTTCTACACATTTTCCCACTTCTATGTTGGAATTTTTCTGATTGAGTTTGTATGGGTCTTGTACATGCTGTCATCATTGTTCTAGTTCTTATAAGCAAGTTCCAAGATACCTGAAAGCCTGTTTCCTTATGTTCATGCACCGACCCTGGCTCTAAAATTTGGCCAGTTGTGGCCTTCTGTGTGCATCACACTCTGTTGTATGAGGAAGCTTTGCTGGTGAGAGTTGAGGTGCATATTAGTATTTTCTCTACCCTCTGTTCCAATATGTTCCATGAGCCTTTAGGTGCAGCAGTTCTACTGTAGATGTTTCCCTTAGGGCTGGTCATCTCTCAGACATATATTCTCTGTATGTGACTAGTTATGGACCTCTGTAATATCTTCCATCTGTAGCAAAAAGTAGCTTCTTTGACAAGTGGTCAATATCAATATGGAATAGATGCCTGTAAATATAAGGATCCATATTTAGCATATAGTAAGAAATTGCATTTGTCAGGAGATATAACAGAGAAAGGATTTTATCTCCAGTCATGTGTATTTTGCTCAAGCTAATGTTATATGAGATGCTAATTCTTGAAGTATTTGAAATGAAATTTCTGGTCCAGACTAGTTCAGAATTATTAATGGATAATTAAGATGCTCTCCACTGAATTCAATATATACTGTTGCTTTAGTGAAATTTTCCCTAAAGGTATACAAGAAAAAACAGTAGCTCAATACTTCTCTCTAATATCAGTTTTCCAAGGAAAAATACAATTTAAGTATTATTTTGTTGTTATTTCTAGGTTTTTCTATGAGAACTACTCAGTCTAGATGACAATTCTCTAACTAGGACATGATATACGGATGGACAGTTGTAGTTGAAAATTTTACAATAACCAGTGTTAATCAGCTCCAAGTTGCATGTAGTTATAATTTCCTACTATTTCCAGGTTTGAAATATTTTCCTTTTGTCATTCTCTGTCCTTAGATTTTCTTGGCTATAGCAGATTTATTTTCTATCTCTTGTAACAGGATATCCCAAACCAAGCATTTTGCAAGAATTAAATATAGACAAGGTGGTTAGTGCAAAAGATAAATCCATGTCTCCCAAAGCCGGGGGCTGCAGATGCCAATATCAGGGCCTTGGTGCAGGAATCTGCTGAGTGCCTTTTTTCCTAAGTACACCCAATATTCATTATGTTGCACATTTTATAACAGAAAAACAAAGAGGCTGACTGGGACCTCTCCTAGGGCACTAATCCCACTCCTCAGGGCTCCATATTTGTCAGCTGGTTATTTCAAGGCCCCAACTTCCAATATTATCCAGGCATTACATTTTCAACCTAAGAATTTTGGTATGATGCAATAATTCAATGTTAATGAAAATTTATAAATGAAAATTTTAGAAATCAATAATTTTTACTTTAAAATACTACAAATTAAGTGTAAATTAATATAAAGATGCGACAGTTTCTATCTTCCTTTGTAGAACCTGGACCTATTCATAAATTTTAGACAATTTGAATACTATCTTAAATCTATTTGTAGGAAAAATTCAAATATCTGTAGTGTAAATAATGATGATGCTTCTACCAGGTGGAATTTCTGGCTCTGCTGGAAACACCAAGTCAACACTTAATATTTTAAGATAGATTTATGATAATAAAACTACATTAGAGGCATGGCCTTTATTTGGTAACCAACGTAACTATCATTCCACATAGTTTCACAGAGGATTAAATTTAATTCATTAAGGCAAGTACAAGTTTTCTTAGGAAGAATTAGTTGTATGCATTTTGTACAAATTAGAGCTTATTTATAAATTTCAAATCCAGTCTCCCAAAAGATGTTTCCAAATGATTTCAGAATGAAACTGGACTCTGTGGACTATGTGTTCTTTGGTTGGTATACTCTTATGAAAATTGAAGTTATCATTGTGGTTTGGTCTGGAATGTTTCCCACATGATGATTCTCTTCCACTTTGTGTAGCTATTTTTAAGTATGTGGAATCTGTAGATGACAAACTCTGTGAGGTGAAAGAGTTCACTATGTTCATGGCTTTTAAGTCTATACTCTCCTGGCTCTACCTGTGGGATCTTCATGGCTGACCATCATATGAAAAGACTCCTGTCTTGCTTCTCTCTGCTACTCTGTACCCATAACAAAATGAAATCTCTGGAAACCATGTGAGAAAAATAAACATTTTCATCAGCATGTTGTCTCTATCAGAAACTTTTGGCCATAGTTTGTACATTGTTACCAATATACAACCACATACACAAAACTTCCATGCCATAGATTGGTTGATAATTCATCTTTAGTGGCTTCTCAGAAAAGGTCACATAACATATAGCAATAAAACAATTTGTGAAAAGTACACTTTTTCACATAGTAACTGAAGCAACTATGGATTGAAATGGGAAATGAATATGAAAAGAGGGAAAACATTTTATTATGAACCCCATGTTAATTTATTTAAAATAGGCTATGTGTGGTGAAATGAAGGTGGGACATTGCATCCCCATTAAGCATTTGTTAAAACAACCCTCCTTGTATTATTTATTCTTAATGGCACACATTTACATTTATCAGAACTTCTGCTTTCATTTGGTGCCCAATAATGGTTTCCAAATCTTAGAATCATGAGAATCCACACATGAGAAGACTTTTGTATCAGCAAAAAGCTTACAAATAGAGTGAAATGATATCCATGACAAAACATCTAAAATTTTATTCATATTTTTCAAATACTGGTAATATATTCTTTTAAAATTTACACTGTTTCTCCTTCAACTATAATTGACATTTTTGCTGAGTATGGTAATCTGGGTTGGCATCTATAGTCACTTAGTACTGGGAACACATTAGTCTGCATTCTTCTGGCTTTCATAGTTTGCACTGAGAAGTCAGCTGTAATTCTGATTGTTTTTCTTTACATGTAACTTGCTGTTTTTCTCATATGGTTTTCAGTATCTTGTCTTTGTTTTGGGTGTCTAGTGTTTTAACTATGATATGGCATGGGGAATTTCTTTTCTGATCTTGTCTATTTGGAGTTCGATATGCTTTGAATAGGTTTGCCTCTTTTTCAGTTTAGGGACTTTTTTATATTATTCTGTTGAAGATTTGATCAATACCATTCTCTTGGGCTTTTTCTCATTCCTCTAATCCCTATGATGCAGAGGTTTGGTCTTTTCATAGTGTTTCAAATTTCCTGATTGTTTCACTCCTGTGATTTAAAAAAATTTTTCATAATCTTTTTTTGAGATTTTAGTTTTTTCCTTGCTATCTTCCAGGTATGATATTCTATTTTCTGCTTCATTCAATCTGCTTTTGAGGCTTTCTCCCATCCTTTCCTGTTGACTGGATGAATGTTCAATTTCCTTTTTTGTTTCATCCTGTGATTTGCTTAGTATTTCCACTTCCTTTTGGAGCTTGTCATTTTCTTCTTGTTTCGCTGGTCTGTTTCCCTTTTCATTTCAGCATGGGATCTTTGCAGTGCTTCTACAAAGAGTTTGTCATTCATTTCCTCTATTTCCTTCTAGAGTTTGGCTTCTCTCCCTCTAGTTCCTTCCAGAGTTTGTCATTGTTTACCACCAGCTCCTTGCGGAGTTCTTTATTCTCTCCCTTTAGTTCTCTGATTTGTATATATATATATATTATATATATATATATAGTTTGGATTTCTTTGATTATGTCTATGATTGTTTTCTAAGATACATTTCCTCTGGGTTCCTTCCGGTGAGATCTCATTGTTAGGAGTTCTTCTATGGACTATAGATTCTGGTGGAGATTTATTTGTGCTTTCCCATGTTGTTTTTTTCTTTGTGTTTTTTGGCATGTGGGTTTATTTTATTGTTTGTATTCTGGTGGAATCTCAAATATTTCTTTGCTGCATTGAAAGCTTAAATTGATTGTTTCTTACAGATATGCTCCTTGTCTTCTCCTTGGTTTATGGAGGGCTGATTGTGTTAGGTTTCCAGTTTTCCCTTCTGGTTATATATTAGGAGGTTTAGTTGGCTGTTCTTTTTCTGGTCTGGAGGTTCTCCAGAAGTCCCAAGGTAAAAATCAGGTTGGTTCCCTGCTGAGCATGCATCTACTTTAGGCTGGAGTGTTGCTAGAGCTGTTCTCAATGGGATACCATCAGTGTGGCTCAGGAGGGTTGGGTGGTCAGTTTTCTGGTGGCCTGTGGACCTGGTGGTTGTTCAGCTAGCTGGGGGGGGGTTCCACCCTGGTGCTGTGCATGTTGGGCCACGTATGGCTGACTGGCAGGCAACAGGCCCTGCCCAAGGCAATGATGAGCCTCCCTGGCGTTGTGCTCACCAATTCCCCAGGTGTCATGCTGCCTCCACTCTCTGGACCTAGTGGGTGTCCAGCTGGCTGGGTGACTCCGACCCACCATAGTGCTTGATGGGCCACGTGTGGCTGACTGCAGGTAACAGGGCTTGCCCAAGGGAGCAATGGGCCTGCTAGCTGCCTTCTTTCTCTGGGCCTAGTGAGTGCCCCTCAACCAATGAGTGGATAGAGAAAACGTGGTGCATCTACACAATGGAGTTCTATGTAGCAGTAAAGAAAGATGACATCATGAACTTTGCAGGTAAATGAATGGAACTAGAAGACATTATGCTAAGTGAGGTAACACAGTCCCAGAAAAAACAAACAACGAATGGTATCCCTCATTTGTGGATGCTACCATCAATAAGGCAAATTGAATAACACGAATTTTATATTTCTCTTTATCTAAAAGCAACTGTGCTCTTAGAATGTGAATCCCTTAATGGGCTCTAGAATTAATCTGCCACCTATTTTCAGACTTTATAATCTTGGTAAAACTGCGGAGGGTATGTTTGCATATTTTAGAGCAATATAAAATTAAAAGGGAAAAATGTGACTCCTGAAATATGATTTGGAAATAACATGCAGTTTATTTTCAGATGACATGATTTTAGTACATGTATGTCATACATTAATGTTGAAACAAAATGGATTGGAGGGAACAAAGACAACAACAAAAGAATTGGGACAGAGAACTGAACTGAGTGAAGCAGTAGAGTTATCCCCCCCCCCACCAAAAAAATAATCTGTTTGAAAAACTTTGAAAAGACTCAGAAGGGGACAGGACATGTATGGCAGACTGCATGAACTTGGGAGGGGTAGGGGACATGGAGGGGGAAATGAATCTGGATTGAATGAGAAGTGATGTATGAAATGCACAAAACTTCAATAAAAGATACAAAAATAAAAATTAAAAAAGTAAAATATAATTTACACTGCTGTGATTGTAAGGCAGAAAAACATCTTCCCTTTCCAGAAGTAGAAATCAATAATATTCAAGCATGACAATTGTATAACACATGGACACAATTAATTTGAATATTTTTCTAAAATTATGTTGCATAGCAAAAGAGGTCAAAATGCTAAAATAATCATGGTTGGTTAGGAACAATTATTTATTTGGTTTAATTTTTAGGTCTGGTGTACCTGTCTTCTATGAAAAAAAGTGTAAGAACTCAATAATAAAAATTAAACTCATGTACAGATATACATCCAGTTACTTCATTATCATATAATTCACTGATGAAAGCATGTACTTACTTGAATGAGGTCTTCTAAAGAACCTTAAGTCATTAGGAAGAATGTGATCCTGTGAACCTGAAAAATTCACAGAGTCCATTTATAGTAAAATATCAGTCACTTGGAGATCATATATATATATATGTATATATATATGTATATATATATGTATATATACATATATATGTATACATATATATGTATATATATGTATGCATATTTACAAACATCCAATTGGTTCTGATTCTGGAGGATCTAACACATAAAGCAAACCTATGTATTACAAGGCATCATTTTATTACTGAATACAGTAGTCATTTTCCAAAATAAGTCACTCATCAAGAATTTTCATTTTTATGTGACTATGAATAAATAAGTTGAATGATTCGTTATGTACTTTGTCATTATTATAACCAGAATTTTTAAATTTTCCAACTCTGAAGTAATATTAAGATTTTTAGAGCATGATTATAATGATGAAATAGATAATTTGTTAGTTTAAGAATGGCACCAAAAGGGGCTGGAGAGATAGCCTAGCAGTAAGAGTGCGGAATGCTCTTGCAGAGGACCCAGGTTAGATCCCCAGCACCCACATGGCAGCTAAGAACCGTCTTAACTCCAGTTCCA
>VZQC01010133.1:74064-114038 GCA_009823505.1 Rhizomys pruinosus
TGTTTTTTTATCTTAAGTGTTGAGTAAAGGCACAGGGAAGAGCAGAATGCAGAAATTTGTTTACTGATTTTATTTCCCTTAAATATATGCCGAGCATTGGAATTTACTGGGTCCAAGAATTTTTTAGAGACTGTTTCACTTGTAACACAACAAAAAGTTTTATTTAAGCATGTTTTTCATATGTAGAAGCAGTCTGTAAAATGACAAATATGGGAAATATGTAAACTAATAATAGTCATATACTATCAATATAAAGTTCAATATTATTTATCTAATTGTGTATATATATATATATATATATTAATATCTGGGAAATTGGTTATATAAAACTATAGCAATGGTTACAGCATGCACAAGAGCCGTGCATACTCAATCACAGAACTGGAGAAACAGGCATCAAGCTTGATTATTAAATGAGGAAATTTGGCAGCTGATCACTGCTGGGTGAGGGAGTAGGGAGTGTTGTTCTTTAAAAGAAAGAATCTAGCTAGAGGCAGAAAGATCTCTGTGAGTTAAAGGCCAGCCCGGTCTACATAGCAGGTTCCAGGACAGCCAGAGCTACAGGGAGACCCTGTCTCAAAAAGACAAAAAGAAAGAAAAGAAAAGAAAAGGAAAGAAAAGAAAAGAAAAGAAAAGAAAAGAAAGACTCTAGATAGGCTGAATATAGTTCAGTGGATGAGCCTACACTGAACAACACTTGGGTACACACACTTGATTCAGTAGACATTAAGGAATATGACAGAATGCCTGAAATCTGTTTGGGATATAGGGGAGTTCAGACAGTGGAGGGGTGCTAAATATGATATATTGTATGAAATGAGCACAATTCTATAAAATATTTTAAAAATATAGTGAAATTATTTTACCAACATACGAACTTAACGGTTGTGGCATTTATATGAGACCAGTTCAAGCTCAAGCCAGACAAAATCCAGCATGGAGCTGGGAGGTGGGTTGAAAGTCCAATCACTAGCTGAGGAGCTAATTGCATATGGTTGTTGCTAGGAGAGGAAGAGTCATTTTTTTTGAAAGTTGTGGCTCCTGGTATGTTACCCACAATCCAGGGCAGATTCCGTATGTCAGTATTAGAATTGCACATGAAGTTGAGTGGGTATTGAAATGATAAGGATCTAGGAGGAATTGGAAAATAGTGTGAATATGATGAAAATATTATATGAAGCTCTCAGAGTCAATAAAAATATTTTAAGTTTGTTTTCCAAAAGAAATAATATGACTTTAAATCTAGCATTTGGGATTTAGAGGCAGGCAGATCTCTCTGAAATATAGGCCATTCTGGTCTACATAGCCAGTTCCAGGTCAGCTGGGCTAAAGGGAAGCCTTGTTTCAAACAACAACAACAAACAACAAAGTGAAATATTATTATACTATATATTTGGATGAAAGCATATAAGAAATATGTAAAAGAGCAGCTCAAAATATAAAAGTTGCTTACAAAGAGTTAAGAGATGCAGACAAATCAACAATGCCCCATAAGGAAAAAAAAAAAAACAGTTTTGATTTTAAAGACCTTAAGGCATTATTGTTTGCTTCCTTAATAAGGATCCCTCATATTTTTTTATTTATTTTTTAATTTTATTTATTTCTGTATGTGTATGAATGTACTGTCTGCATGCAGGTCTGTGCACCCGTGTCGTGCAATGCCGCGGAGGTCAGAAGAGGGCATCGGATTCCCCTGGAACTGGAGTTCACCTGGAATTGGAGTTTCAGATGGTTCTCAGCCACCATGTGGGTGCTGGGGATCGAACCCAGGTCCTCTGTAAGACCGGTCAGCGCTCTTAACCGCTAGGCCATCTCTCCAGCCCCAGGATCCCTCATATTCTAATGCAAGTGGTAGTAAAATATTTTCATAAAGTGCAGATAGCACATGGCTTTAATTTTACTGGGCTGAAGATCTCAGTGACCAGTTCTCAATTTTCCTATTTCAGCCATCACAGATAATATGGTAGCTGATGCTAGTGGATATTTCTCTGGAAAACATTAATTATTAAGTACAATTGGCTTATAGGCACTTGGAGAGGAAGAAATTTGCCTTGGGAAGTAGTTGATAGAATTCTAATGACAGAAAACACTTGAGAGTAAAAGCTAGAGCTACAAGATTTGCTAGAAGTTGGCAAAGTGCATAAATTTACTTAACAGTCTAACAAAATATTCTTTTGGTTATTAGTGTCTTGAATTTGTGCCAGCAAGACAAATGTAATTATGATTAGAAAAATAATGACAAACATGAACATGTTCAATGTCAAATTAATATGGTTTCAGATATAATATCAATGTATGTGATATCACACAGAGATGTTGAAGAAACATTGCAAAGAGAACCCTTAGGAGAATCACAGATATATCTCTATCTCCATATTATCTATCTATCTATCTATCTATCTATCTATCTATCTATCTATCTATCTATCTATCTTTTGCAATCCACTGAAGCAGTAAGGTTATTTTTATTTATTTATTTTATGTGTATGAATGTTATGCCTGCATGTATGTAAGTGTACCCATGTTGAGTTCATGCCTGTGGAGGTCATAAGATGGTGTTGGATCGTCTGACACTGGAGTTACCAATAGTTATTGGCTGCCATGTAGTTCTTGGGATTTCAACCTGGTTCTTCTGCAATAACAACTAGTGTTCTTAACCACTGAACAATCTCTCCATTCCCTGAAACAGCAAGATTTAATAAAGAAACAATGGGAAAGAATATTCTAAATAAAAGAAAAATAATTATATATAGACTCTAGCATTTTCATGAAACCATCACTGTCATTGGAATGTTAGCTGTAAGAAGGATTTCATTCTCCAACCACAATCAGACCGTGATGAGGCAGAGGTAGCAATCATAGATGAAGATAAAGCCCTCAAATTCTACTGCTAATTCTTAGAGTTGTGGATGAAGTTTAGACCTGAAAAACAATCAAGAAGAATGATGTTTACTTTCTTGTTACAGTAAACATTTGCAGATTTTACATAATTCATAATCTCATCTGACTTCTGTCAAACCTGCATATATGAACAGAAAAGACTGGAAAGAGTGCCAGATTCTCTGAGACTGGCCAATCTTCAATATGCTGCTTAATATAAGGACTGTTTTAGTGGAAAGAAGTTAAAAAGTAGCAGATACAAGAAACTCTTTTTGTCTTTTGCCTATGTACCTAAGATCAAAGTACTAGTCCTTGCTATCCTGTTACCTCTCTTAGAAAGGACAAAAGAAAATGGTTGTACACAATTTTTGACCCTATAAATCTAAAGAGAGGTAGAAGAAGCTGCACAACAAACTTCACTAACTTTCCTTTATCTAAGGTTAGTTTCCCATATATTTGCATTTGCTTATCTGGAAATTCAGTCTTTTTCTTTCATCCTGTAAGTCTCTAACATGCTATGGAAAGCACAGATTCTAATCAATTTTTTTTGGTTATCATCTCTGAATCTCTCATGTGTAAACAACTTCTACTTATTTCTTTTTCTTAATTCTTATTTATATAGTCCATTTTATAAGATACCAGCTAGAGAACTAAGAGAAGACTAGTAAAAAGTGCCCATCCTCTACTTCGGAGGTAATGTCTTTGACTCCTCAATGCTAAACTCAGCACAGAGGCCAGAAACTGTCTTCCCTATTGGGGTTACTAATTAAGATGGAAAGTAGAGAGTTAGACATATGTTAGGACTGACACACAGGGGCTAGGGATATAGCTCAGTTAGTAGAGTGCTTAGCATGCACAAGGGCCTTCGTTCAGTACCTATTACTAACGAAACAGAATATGTGACACATCTCTCTAATTTTAACATTCTAGAGGGGGATGCAGGGGAATTAGAGGTTCAAGGTCATCCTTGGCTACATAGCAGATCACATCAAGCCTAGGGTACAAGAGTCACTGTGTCTAAAATGAAAAGAAACAGATAATAAGCATATAAATAAACAAATACATAAACAGTAAAATACACTGAAGTTCCTATCCCTCTTTGTACCCTTCCTTGTTTAGGCTCTATCAAGTGAGAGAGAACCCCTCACAGGATTGATGTCCAACATAGAATCTACTTTTCTGTATGTACCTCCTCCAAAACCTAACCCTGCTTTTTCATCTATATTCTTAGAACACAAACAAAAGTAATCTTATTACTTGTCACGAATAAGTAGACTTAATTCTCTTATTAAATGACTTCCATGGACCTTCTTCAACTATAGGGGAGAAATCATTCTGTTCAATTTCTTATTCAATTATGTTAGCCATAAAACCATTAGAAGTTTTATGATAAAAATAAATGGGGACATAAAGTTCCTTCCAGTGTAAAACACCAGAAACATAACATGTCCCAAATTTAAATATAAGCATATGCTGTTATGAATTTCCTGGGAAGAAAGCCAGTAATTTTGACTTCCAATGAAACTGATGTAAAAAATAATTACATGGTATTTACTTCAAAATTTGCTAAATGTCTTAATTCTTTTCTCTCTACTGTTTATTATCTAGTTGAAATGTTATTGGGGAAATCAATCTGAGATTATCATGCATTCCTGGCTTCATTCCTAATACAGGGATGATTTAATAAGCCAATTAAGCTTCCTATCAGTAGCAAAGTCAGGCAGCACTATATTGGGTAGCATATTTTGAGATTAATGGCCTCAAAAATTGTCTACTCAAGACTCCACTATGGCTGGCCTTTAAGGGCTTGCTGGCTGATACAACTTCCATGGTTGTATTTGTCAGCAGATCCTGAGTATTACAGTGTCTGTCTCCTCCAGACAGAAAGGGAACTAGATTGACTCCCTGAATATCTATATTTAAATATTCCTGTCACTTTTCTACAACTACTTTCCTAAATAAATTCCTCCTTTCTGGTTTTTCAAAACTCCTAAAGTACTATTGATCTGATTTTGTCTATATATTCAAATAGTGTTAGTCTAAAATATCCCTTGAGAGCATATTTCTTGTTTTGCTAAGTATTAATTTTTTAACCAACAAAATGATTCTTTTTTGTTTTTTTTCCTCTTTTTTACCCTTAATTTTTAGTTGAGCATTTCTGCATTTCATACAACATTTCTTAATCAAATTTAGACCCATAACTACATACAAGTCTGCCCTTACCCCCTCAATATGTATAGGAGAACTCATGCATTCTCCTACACATATTAAGTCTCATCTTGCATATTTTTCTCAGTCTTTTTTAACTTTTTCAATGCGGTTACTGTTTTTGTCCATTTTTTTCAAGAAGCCTTCTTTTTGTTCCCTTTAATTTTATATCACTCCAATATATATAATATTATATATATATGTATATATATAATATGTATACTATATATACTATGTATATAGATATACGTATATATATGTATATATATTATAGTAATATTATAAATATATCCATATACATATATATATATGTATATATATATATACATATATATATATGTATATATATACTCCACTCATATACCAAAATTACAAAGTGTGAAAACAAACTATAGGTTTATTCCAAAGCACTTTTAGGTTCATATTTTGGCAGTAAAGCTGCATGTAGGAAAGGATAAATATAACTTAGTTTTCTTAAATAACATAGCAAGTTGATGCATGTTTTAATATAGTTTAAGAAAAGGATTTATTCTTTCTTTTAAATCTTAGAACTGAGGATAATAGAGACATAAACTTGAAGCTATATCTATAGTACTATCAATCAATGTGGCATTATTTGTACTAACACATTAGCTACTTTGAACTACATATAAAGGATTGGGCACTAGGATCCACAAATGATGGACACAATACATCATTTGTTTTTCTGAGACTGTGTTACTTCACTTAGCATAACAGCTTCTAACTCCATCCATTTACCTGAAAACTTCCTGATATCTTCTTTCTTTACCACTGCAAGAACTCCATTGTACAAATGTACCACATTTTCATTATCCACTCATCAGTTGAAGGACACTTGGGTTGTTTCCAGATCATCACTATTGCGAAAAGAGTTGCAATAAACATGGTTGTGCATGCATCTCTGGTATTGAATGGCTCTTACACACAGGAGTGGTATGACTGGGTCAAATGGTAGGTTAATTTTGAGTCTTTTATGATTTCTCCACACTGCTTTCCATAGGGGTTACATGAGTTTGAATTCCTGCCAGCAGTGGATGAGTGTCCTCCTTTCCCCCACAACCTCTTCAGCATTTGATCTCCTTTGATTTCTTGATCATAGCCACCCTTACTTGTGTAAGATGTAATCTTAAAGTGGATTTAATTTGTATGCCCTTAAAATTTTCTTAGGCATCATTACTTCTTCTCTTGAGTATTCTACGTTCAGATCTTTAGCTCATCTTTTAATTGGGTCATTTGTTGTCTTGGACCTCTGTATTTTTGGTATTTTATAATACTCTGGATATTATACCTTTGTCAGATGTGTGACTGGTGAAGAATTTCTCCCACTCTATGGATCTTCTTTTCAATTATTTGACTGTTTATTTTGCTGCAAAGAAGCGTTTTAGTTTAATGAGGTCCTATTTGTTGATTGTTGACCTTAATTCCTGCGCACCTACTGTCTGATTTAGAAAATCTTTTCCTACACCTATATGATGTAGGTTATAGCCAATGTTTACTTCTAACATTTTCAGTGTTTCAGGTTTCACACTGAGGTCTTTAACCCATTTATAGTAAACTTTTGTAGAAGGTAGGGGTTTAATTTCGTTCTTCTATGAGTGGTGTTTCAGTTTTGCCAGTATCATTTGGTGAAGATACTGCCATTTTTCTGTTGAGTGTTCTTGGACCCTTTGCCAAACACCAGGTGGATAAAATTGTGTATAATAAAGTTTGAGTCTTGAAATTTGTTCTGTTGATCTACTTCTATTTTTGTGCCAGTACCATGCTGTTTTATGAATATATCTCTGTAATATAGTTTGAAATCTGGTATAAATGTCCCCTCTGCATTAGTCTTTTGGCCTGGTTTGCTTTGGCTATCCAGGGTCTTTTGTTTTTCCAAACTAATTTTAGTATGTTTTCCCCAATTATGTGAAAAAGGTCAGGGGTATTTTGATTGGGATTGCAATGAATCTATAAATTAATTTGGGTAAGATGAACATTTTTAATGTATTAATTATTCTAATCCATGAGCATGTGAGGTCCTTCCATATTCTAATCCATGAGCATGTGAGGTCCTTCCATATTTTGTTGTCTTCCTCATTATCCTTCTTCAAAGATTTAAATATTTCTATATGACATTTACATAGGCATATTTTGGAGAAATACAAATTGGAGGGAACAACAATATAAAGACTCAGACAAAGAATGGATTGATACAGTTAAGTTCTGCCCAAAGCAATAAGCCTCTACAGAGAAAAGCTTTAAAAAGACTGAGAGAAAGATATAGGACATATATGTCAAAATTCATGAACTGGGGTGGGCTGGGGGGTAGGGAAAGGGGAAATGTCTAAACTGAACTGAAAATGATCTATGTAACACACAAAACATCAATAAAATATTATATTAAAAACTTCAAAAATAATTTTATTACAGAGGAGAATTGGTGAGGTCTTTGTGGATATTTATTTATCCTTATCATACCTAACTTACTAATGGTTTGCCAAATAAATAAAGTTATGAGACTAAAATTCAATGTGCCAATTGAATTTTTCTCTCATTTGATCATAAAAATTCATTGTAGAGATCTTTAATGTCTTTGGTCAGGTATATATATATANTGTCTTCCTCATTATCCTTCTTCAAAGATTTAAATATTTCTATATGAACATTTACATAGGCAATTTTGGAGAATAAAAATTGGAGGGAACAACAATATAAAGACTCAGACAAAGAATGGATTGATACAGTTAATTCTGCCCAAAGCAATAAGCCTCTACAGAGAAAAGCTTTAAAAAGACTGAGAGAAAAATAGGACATATATGTCAAAATTCATGAACTGGGGTGGCTTGGGGGTAGGAGAGGGGAATGTGTTAAACTGAACTGAAAATGATCTATGTAACAACACAAAACATCAATAAAATATTATAGAAAAACTTCAAAAATAATTTTTTACAGAGTGAGAATTGGTGAGGTCTTTGTGGATATTTATTTATCCTTATCATACCTAACTTACTAATGGTTTGCCAAATAAATAAAGTTATGAGACTAAAATTCAATGTGCCAATTGAATTTTTCTCTCATTTGAATCATAAAAATTCATGGTAGAGATCTTTAATGTCTTTGGTCAGGTATATAGATATATATATATAGATATAGATATAGTATATATATATATATAATATATGGAGAGAGAGAGAGAGAGAGAGAGAGAGAGAGAGAGAGGCTGTTGCGAATGTAATGGTTTCCATGTACTCCTTCTTCAATTGCTTGTTATTGGTATATAGAAAAGCTACTTATTTTTGTAGATTAATTTTGTCACTTTACTGAAACTTTTAATCATTTCTACTAGTTTTATAATGAAATTTTTGGCATCCCTTAGGTATAATAACATGTCATCTGCAAAAAGGGATAGTTTGATTTCTAATTTTTCAATTAGAACTCCTTTAATTTACTTCTTTTGTCTTCAATACAAATACAAGAAGCACATAGACCATCAAAAAGGACTAGTGAAGGGCTGGAGAGATGGCCTAGCGGTTAAGAGCGCAGACCGCTCTTACAGAGGACCCGGGTTCAACCCCCAGCACCCACATGGCGGCCGAGAACCGTCTGAAACTCCAATTCCGGGAGAACTCCAGTTCCAGGGGAATCCGAGACCCTCTTCTGACTTCCGCAGCATTGCACGACACGGGTGCACAGACCTGTATGCAGACAGTACATTGATATACATACAGAAATAAATAAAATTTTTAAAAAAAGGACTAGTGAAATAATTCCTCATGCCATAACATAGCAAAAACTCTAGATGTTCAAAACAAAGTCAGAAAACTGAAAGCCTGAAAGCTGTAAGAGTAAAAAAACAAGCCACATATAAAGGAAAACTGATCAGAATTACAGCTGATATTTCAATGCAAACAGTTCAAGAAAGATGAGCATGGACCAAAGTATTCCCAGTTCTAAATAACTATAGATGGTAACCCAGAATACTTTACCCAGCAAAAATGTCTATTATAGTTCAAGAAGAAAGAAAAAAAAATTACATGACATAAATAAGCTGAAAAAATTCACTTCCAGAAAGCCAAACCTTCAGGGAATACATAAAGGAATACAAAGAGCAGAAGAAAAGAACCACTATACCCAAGCGACAATAGAATTTATGAATTTATCACTGTGGTAATACAAACTTAGACCAAGAATGCAAATAGGAACTAAAATTATGGGCAATATACATCTCTGCATATTAACTTTAAATATTAATGGACTGAACTGCCCAATCAAAAGACACTGAGTAACAGAATGGATCAAGAATCTAAATTCATCTTTTTGTTGTCTAAAAGAAACCATGTCAACTTCAAGGACAGGCACTAACTTAAGGTTAGAAAGGGTGGAAAAAATATTGCAAGCAAATGATACTGAGAAGCAAGCAAGAGTTTCTTTTCTAATATCAGACAAAATAGACTTGACACTAAAACTTGACACTAAATCAGAAGAGATCAAGAGGGTCACTTCACTTTTCTCAAAGGAACAATTACCAAAGAAGATATTATAATCATGAACATATAAACACTGAACTCTGATACACCAAACTTCACAAACACATTTCTACCAGACTTTAAAGCACAGATTATTCCAAAAACACTAGTAATAGAGGACTTTAATATCCCTATTGTGTACATTTGATAGGTCAACTAGACAAAGAATAAACAGAGAGACATCTCAACTAAACAATATGATACATAAAATGGACCTTACAGACATGTGCCTAAAATTCCACCCAAGCTCTAAATAATTTACTTTCTATTCAGCACCCATTGGGACTTTCTCCAAAATCAAACAACATACTGGGACACAGAAAAACTTCAACAAACACAAAAAATTGAAATAATTCCATGTATTCTATCACACCATAGTGTAATAAAGCTTAATATAAACACCAGAAGAAATCCTAGTAACTACTCGAACACATGGAGATTAAACAACACACTCCTTAATAATGAATGAGTCAAAGGAGAAATTAAGAAAGAAATAAAGTATTCCTGGAATTAAATGAAAAGTACAATAAAATACAAGGAAACCTGTGGGACACTTTAAAAACAGTCTTAAGATGGAAATGTATAGCTCCAAGTATCTACATTAAAAAAAAAAAAAAAGAATGAGCACAAATGAATGACCCAACACTGCAACTAAAAACACTTGAGAGGCAACAACAAAAAAATCTCATTCCCAACAGAAAAGAAGAAATAATAAAAATCATAGCAGAGATTAATGAAATAGAAACAAAGAAAACAATTCAGAGAATCAATGAGTCCAAGAGCTGGTTCTCTGAAAGGATAAACACGCTAGACAGATCTTTAGCCCAGTTAACCAAAAGACAGAAAGAGCAACTCCAATAAACAGAATTACAGATGAAAGGGGAAACATCACAACAGATAACAAAAGATCCAGAACAATATACTGGAATACTTTAAAAAAAATATATCTATTAAATTTGAAAGCCTAAGAGAAACAAATGAATATCTGAAATCATGGGAACAACTAAAGCTTAACTAAAATGAGATTAACAGCTTAAACAGACCCATAACATATATGGAAATTAAAACAGTAATGCAAAACCTCCCAACTAAGAAAAGCCCAGGTCCCAATAGACTTATAGCAGAATTCTACCAAAGAGGACCTACAACCATTATTACTCAAGTTATTCAAAAGAATAGAAACAGGAAAATCTCCCCAAATTCTCTAATTACTCTAATACCCTAACCAGGCAAAGATACAACCAAAAAAGAAAACTGTAGACTGATATTTTTAATAATTATGAATGCAAAACTTCTCAACAAAAATACTTGCAAACTGCATAGAAGCACACATCAAAAAGGTCATCCACCATGATCAAATCGGGTTTATTACAGAGATGCAGGGATGATTCAACATACATAAGTCAATAAATGTTATAAATAATATAAATGGACTCAAAGAGAAAAAACACATGGTCATCTCAATCAATGCAGACAAGGCCTTTGATAAAATTCAACACGAGATTATGTTTAATGTGCTAGAGGGAATCAGACTGGAGGAAACATTCTTCAACATAATTAAAGCTATCTATAACAAACCCACAGGCAACATAATTCTAAATGGAGAAAAATTAGAAGCATTCCCCTTAAAGTCAGGAACCCCACGAGGCTACCCTCATCTCCACTCCTTTTCAATATAGTGCTGGAAATGCTGGCTAGAGAAATGATTCTTAATTATGAATCTTATATGTTAAAAACTCTCTTTGGTTTTATTTTAAAAGACAACCACCATTCATTGGTCTTTGTTTATCAAAGGACATGTTATTAAATCTCTATTGATAATTGTTTCTGTTTCATGGCTTTTGTCAGAATAGAGACTCTAGTAAGATAAAGACACTATGATCAACTATGAAATATATCTACTTGTTTTTTTCAAGCTGCCTGTGTTTGAAATTGGAAAATAATTGCAAAATGACATTAAGATTTTCCCAAACATGTGTTCACATTTAAGTGGCAAGTCATCATTTATTCTTATTAATATAAGTCACTCCAATCATGTAAATTTCAAACAATTTTTATATGTAGATTCCAGTTTACACAAATAAATGTTTCCTTCCATCTTTATTTCAATGTTAGATTTTACAGGAAGGAATAAAGACCTACAGCAGTAAAAACAATTCTATCAAGTATCTTTATTCTTTAGATTTTTANGCTAGAGAAATGATTCTTAATTATGAATCTTATATGTTAAAAACTCTCTTTGGTTTTATTTTAAAAGACAACCACCATTCATTGGTCTTTGTTTATCAAAGGACATATTATTAAATCTCTATTGATAATTGTTTCTGTTTCATGGCTTTTGTCAGAATAGAGACTCTAGTAAGATAAAGACACTATGATCAACTATGAAATATATCTACTTGTTTTTTTCAAGCTGCCTGTGTTTGAAATTGGAAAATAATTGCAAAATGACATTAAGATTTTCCCAAACATGTGTTCACATTTAAGTGGCAAGTCATCATTTATTCTTATTAATATAAGTCACTCCAATCATGTAAATTTCAAACAATTTTTATATGTAGATTCCAGTTTACACAAATAAATGTTTCCTTCCATCTTTATTTCAATGTTAGATTTTACAGGAAGGAATAAAGACCTACAGCAGTAAAAACAATTCTATCAAGTATCTTTATTCTTTAGATTTTTATTCTGTGATGCGTGGATATGTGTATGCAAACACATTATGTATGAGCCATTACACATGTGTGGAGATCAGACAACTCAAGGATGATCTCTCTCTCTCTCTCTCTCTCTCTCTTTCATTCTTCGTACCAAACTCAGATCATCAGGCTTGCCTCCACCTGTTTCATTTGTCCTACAACTTAACTTTTTTTGATACTTTTATTGATGAATTGTGTATTTCATTTATTATCTTTCAGTCCAATTTGGACACATTCCTCTCTCCCTGCCCCCATCCCACCCCTTGTCATGCATTCTGCCATACGTCTTGCATTTTTCTCTCAGTCTTTCCAAAGTTTTTCCCTGCAGAGGCTTGTTGTTTTCGGCAGAGTTTAACTGTGTGCATAACAAAAATGTGGTACATCTACACAATGGAGTACTATTCAGTGGTTAAGAAAAGATGACATTATGAACTTTGCAGGTAAATGGATGGAACTCAAAGCCATTATATTAAGTGAAGTAACACAGTCCCAGAAAAGCAAACATCAAATGGTTTCCCTCATTTGTGGATGCTAGCACCAAATCTTCAGTTGAAAGGCAAGCTGAATAACATTATTGTTCTATTTCTTTTCATTTGAAAGCAGCTGTTATTATAATGACTGTGGGACCCCTGGATACCAGCTAGAAGAATATTTTTTATGTTAACAAACAAATGAAATTCGGTTTTGTTTTATATATACATATAAGTATATATATATATACACACACAGATATAGACATATATATATATATATATATGCATATGTATGTACAACAGTGAAACCATATTGGGAATTTGGTTGTTCAATTAATGTTTATTAATTTTGTTTTCTTAAGTGTTATTTTATTTTATTTATATTAATGTTTTGCTTGCATGTATATACAGGAAATTATGTTGTGCAATGTATACAGTGGACAGAAGAGGACACTGAATCCCCTGGAAATGGAGTTACAAATGGTTGTTAGCCACTATCTGGGTGCTAAGAACCAAACCTTGGTCCTCTATAAGAGCTGCCAGTGCTCCTAAGCAATGCACCATTACTCCAGTCCATAACTTTGAATCTTATTTAAGTACAGTCTCTTAGAGTCTTTTATTTTTATTTATTTATTTTTATTTACTTATTTATTTATTTATTTATTTATTTTTATTGATGCTTTGTGTATTTCATACATCATTTTCCAATTCAGTTCAGGCATATATCCCCTTCCCTTCCCCCCACCCCACCCCTACCCATCCCAGATCATGCATTCTGCCGTAAGTTTTTTGCATCTTTCTCTGCTTTTTTGTTTTGTTTTGTTTTCATTTTTTTTAACAATAAGTGATAATTTGTGAGTACAAGCATCCTTCATGTAAAAACCAATTTGCAAGCAGTTGTGCCCAAACCCACCACGCTCATGGGTCCCACTATCCAGAGGCGGGGGGGGGGGCTGTATGTCAATCAAGTTGATCAAATGAGCGTCCAGCTATATTGTGTAGTTTCCGATTCCACCCCAATCCACAGCCCTACATTCTACCAGCCCCCCTCTTCCGCAGATTGTTCCCTAGGCTTAGAAAAGGGGCACAGGTGGATGAGAAGCAAAACAGTCTACTTTCTCTGGAGCTGAAGTCTTGGTCTCTAGTCAATTCTGGCTGTTTTTTCATGGGCTGGCCAGCTTGTCCAGGCATAACCTTTCAATCCTACTAATGAAGCACATGCAATTAGAAATATAGGTATTTAAACAGTATAATGATATAGCCTTTCGATCCTACTAATGAAGCACACACAATTAGATATATAGGTATTTAAACAGTACTAATTGTTATGGTAGGTTACTGTTGGTATGACAACAGATGTTTGGATGGTATGTTAATTCATGAATACATTTTCTTCTGTTAAGTATGGCAGGGTCTTCGTGTGGTTTTATAACATCTCCTAACCATTAGAGGATGTAAGCTTGTGGCATCAGCCGCGGGTTATTCCTCCAAGGGAGAGCTAATAGCCATTAGATTTGGGATATACAGACATATGGCTGCCACTGCTGCACAGTAGAGTCTTTTAATATTGTTTAAAAAAGAAAATATCGGTCAAGAACCTAAAACAAAGAATTACTATTAAGTTTTCCTTCTCTCCCTTCCTATAAAACAAAACAAACAAAAAACAATCAAAGCAACAAAAAAAACAAAGCACTCTATTTTGTCCTTTATAACATTTACTCAAATTTCTCATCTAGAAATACAAACAAATTTACCTTACTTATTTTCAAATAACAAAGACCACTGATGTGAGTATTCAATTGAATATTCCTTAAGTGATGGTTATCAACTTGTTAAACCTCTAGACATGCTAGATATTTTATAGAGCCACATAAGACCCTGTCATTTTAACAGGGGGAAAATTGTAATTCATGGATTAAATATCCAAACATGTGTCTATGCAAAAGTACCCTACCATAACTATTAGTGCTGCTTAAATAACCTATATATCTAATTGCTTGTTCTTCATTAGTAGGATAGAAAGGTTATTCCTGGGAAAACGGTCACCCATGAAAGGAAAAGCCAGAATTGACCAGAGTCCAAGTCAACAGCTACCAGAAGAGAGTGGACTGTTTTCCCTCTCATCCACCTGTGCCCCTTTTTCTAAGCCTAGGGAACAACCTGCGGAAAAGAGGGGGCGTGGTAGAATGTAAGGGCTGCGATTGGGGTGAATGTTGACTGAAACTACAGCATGTAGTTCTGGACACTCATTTGATCAACTTGATTGAACAAACAACCGTCACCCCCCACTGGATGGTGGGCTGTAGGTGTTTTGGGCACAACGCCTGCAGATAAGTTTTGCACACGGATGCTTGTACTCATGGATTATCATTATAAGCTAAAATGAAAAAAAAAAAACTGAGAGAACGATGCCAGGACAGTTATGGGCAGAATGCATATGATCTGGATGGGGTGGGGGTGGGGGGGAGAAGGGAAATAAGCCTGAAACCTGAATGGGAAAAAATGTATGAAATGCCAAAAGCATCAATAAAAAATTAATTAAAAAAAAAAAAAAAGAATCTAACAAGAGAAGGATTATCAGAAATGTTATAAACTGAATATTGTGTGCCTCAGAAGAATCATTTGTTGAAATCTTCAGTATTAATGTATTGAGGTGGGGTCATTGGAAGGTAGTGGAATTTTTTAAGTTAAATTGTAAGGTGAATTGGGTATCATCTCTTGAATGCATCATGCAGATGGCTTAAATTACAATACAAGTGAGATTGAATCTTAATCTTTCTAATTAAAATGTTAGCTTTGACTTTTTTATTATAAGTACATTAAATATCCCATGTGCTATAATATGCTGGTACTATAGGTTAACCCCTGAATGCAGAGAGGCAAGGGCCTTCTTGATGTACAGGAACATCATTTCACACACTTGCTCTGGGAAGTGCCTAGCCTTTCAGACTTCCTTAGGCATTTTGACTTTTCATTCAAACAACCTTAAAAAATTGTGACATAACTTTTGACATTAAAACAAATCTTTTTTTTTTTAATTATTTATTTATTTTATTTATTTTTGTATGTTATGAATGTACGTCCTGCATGCAGGGTCTGTGACACCCATGTCGTGCCAATGCCACGGAGTTCAGAAAGGGGTCGATCCAGATTCCCCTGGAACTGGATTTCTCCTGGAATGTGGAGTTTAAGACGGTTCTTCTTTAGCCGCCATGTGGGTGTGGGAATCGAACCTGGGTCAACTCTGCAAGAGCGTCGTGGCTCTTACACCGCTAGGCTAGCTCTCAGCCCCTTTTTTTTTTTATTTCTTTTTTTTTTTTTTAATTTTGTTTAAAAACAAATCTTACAAAAGCCTGTTCTGCAGAGTGTTTGAAATATTTTGCTTTGATATTTTATTTAAAAATTTTTTTAAAAATTAAAAATAATATAGATGCTATAATTTTTTCAATTAATTTCATTATGCCATGTGGTTATATGAATTGAGAAAGAAACTAGATTATAAGAGTTTTGTTGACTATGAAAGACTGCTCACGTATGCTACTAGCAAATACATCTAAGTACGTTCATATATTGAGCCTAGTTTTTCACTAAAGATGGGTGTTTGTATCACTGACGTCGATCAATTTGTTGTGCCTGTTGTTCAACATGCACATTTTTTTTTTTTTTAGCCACGGGTTCCCTGTAGACCTAACAAGTAGGGAACTAACTTCCTGTAGACAGGCTGGGCCATGAATCACAAAGGTCAACCTGTCCTCTGCCTCCTGAGTGCAGCACTCTGGAGGCAGAGGCAAGAAGGATCTCTGTGAGTTTCAAGGCCGGCCTGGTCTACAAAGTGACTTCCAGAGACACAGGACAACTGGGGGCTACCGAAGACGCAATCTCCAAAGAGAAAAAAAAAAAAAAAAAAGGGTAGTGTCTCCTGTTCGTTTTTCAGTTTGTTAATTTTATTTGTTTTTGAATTTTGTTTTTTTTTTTTTTTTTTTTTTTTGCCTTTCCCAATGCCTCCATATAATTTTTAATAATTTAATTATGTTAAAATCTTTATGGTGTATGATGTATGCGGCCTGTAGGTGTGCAGCCGTTCGTTGCAATGCCGCAGAATCAAAAAGGGCTATGGATCCCCTAGAACTGGAGTCCAAAGATGGTCGTAGCCACCATGGGGTGCTGGGAATCAAACCGGGTCCTCTGCAAGAGCAGTTTGTGCTCTTAACTGTTTGACATTGCTCACCCCTAATTTTTTTTTTTTTTTATTTGTTTTTTTTTATTTTTTTTTTCCGAGACAGGTCCTCCCTGTAGCCCGAGCTGTCCTGGCCTTGAACTCACAAAGATCTGCCTACCTCTGCCTCCTGAGTGCTAGGATTAAAGGCGTGTGCCACCACAATTTTTAATGGTAATTTAGGTTCTTTAAATTTGATGCTGAGAACATCATCATTGCCATGGCCTGGGAACTTTCGATGAATTCTCAAGCTCTACCCAGACTTACTGAATGCTAAATGCCCTGAGTGGGGCTCAGCCTTCTTTGTTGTAATCAAGGAGTAATTGTAAATATTTTTATAATATAAATCAGGGTTCTTATCATATGCACCTCCTCAGATAGTTATCATTTGTTTACAGTAAGAATACTCAACATTCTGCCTCCTAGCCATTTTGAAACAATATAAGAATTGCCACCCTTAAGGTGGTTTAATTTGCATTTCCTTAATTATTTAGTGAGTTGAAACACTTCTTAAGGTGTTTCTCAGCATCTCTAATTCTCCGTCTGTGAAGTCTCTGTTCAGATCTTTGCTCCATCTTCTGAGTGATTCAATTTGGTTTTCTTTCTTCTTTGTTTTTTAGTAAGCTTATATACCTGGAGATTAATGCTGTTGTCAGGGATGTTATCTGCTGGTGAAGGTTGTCCTCCCATTTTGTGGGTTTTCTCTTTCACTTCCTTTATTGTTTCTTTGATGTACAGAAGGCTTTTTAGTTTAATGAGGTCCCATATTGTCCAATGACGACCTTATTATTCTTGTGCGCTGCTTGTCTGATTTAAGAAGTCTTTTCCTACACCTCACATCTTGAGTCTGCCTGCCAAGTGTTCCTTCTAATGTGCACAACGCTTGCAACTTGGTTTTACATGAGGATGCTTGTACTCACAAATTATCACTTATTGTTAAAAAAAATGAAAACAAACAAAACAAAAAAAGCAGAAAAGATGCAGAAAACTTAGGGCAGAATGCCTGATCTGGGATGAGTAGGGTGGGGTGGGGGAAGGAGGGGGATATGCGCTGAACTGAATTGGAAACTGTGTATAAATACACAAAAAAAAAAAAAAAGATTGCCACCCTTTAACAGTCTACTGCTTAGTTGAACCTCGGAATTTGTTCTTCTGTTTAGCTGCTATTTTGCACCTTCTCACCAATCTCTTAGTTGCCTCTTTTGCTTACTCGATCCTTCAGTTATATCAGTTCATCTTTTTCTATGTTAGCATTATTTATTTATTTATTTATTTATTTATTTATTTATTTATTTATTTTTGGTCTTTTCGAGACAAGGTCTCCCTGTAGCCCCAGCTGTCCTGGAACTCACTCTGTAGACCAGGCTGGCCTGAACTCACCTGCCTCTGCCTCCCAAGTGCTAGGATTAAAGGCGTGCGCCACCTTTTAAATAAACGTTCCAGGTAATTCTCATGAGCATTCTAATTGAAGAATCAGTTTCCTTTGAAAATGGCATACTTTAACTCATTCCTAGTCACAATCTTTCAGTTGAGTTGTTTCTATAAAGGAATATAAGCATTGCTGTGGAATGGCTGGAATTATCATTTTAACTGAATTCCTTATCTGTGTATTTTTTTTCACATGATTTTGGAGAGAGAGCAACTTGAAGGTGAGTTTAATCAAGGTAGATAACTAAGTGGGATAATTGATTCACACTCTGCATTGCTTAGCCTGCATATAAATTGTTTTTAAGTCATGCTTTGTGAAAATGGTGCATCTATGGGGGATAGGTGGTTAATGAATTCAGGGAACTCTGAAACATGCTTGATGTTTTAGACGAAATATAGATTCATATCACTTTATCACTAATGGAGTGCCTGAAAAATCAATCCAAAGATAAACATTAAAATATATTTGGCTATGATATTAAGGACTTATAAACTCCAGGATGAATAATACTTCCATAATTATTGCATTGCAAATAATCCAATTTTTTTTTTTAGTTTTCTTTCTAAACACAAAATTTTACACTAAGGAGACTAAAATGAAATTTAAACTGCAGGATATGTTAGTAGTCAAAATTGTTCATTGTTAATGGTGACATGCCAAAATAAGTCCTTTCACTCAGGCAGCTTTTAACTTATTTATGCAGACCTAGTACATTTTAATATTTAAGTCAGATATGGAATTCTAATCTTTGGGTTCCTTTTCCCAAGTAAAATATGACATGTTTATATCTTTATGAGTATAGTTAGATAGCTATATGATAGACAGATAGATAGATTTAATAATCCATTTTAAGTGTGTTCATATTTAAGTTACCCACGGATATGGGCATGTGGATGTTGGTGAGGCATACACAGCAAGGTTAGAATCTAACATCTGGTTTTTATTATTACTCTCCACTTTCATTTTTAAGACAGGGATACTCATTGAACTCAAAGCCTTCCAATTTGTGTAGTCTGGCTACCAGTTTGATGCACCAGTTTTCACCCAAAAGCCACTTCCAAGGCTCAAATACAGACAGTCATCAAGATGATCAACTTTTTATATAATTTTTTATTGTTATTAAATTTTTCCATAGTTCATACATCATTTCTCAATCGATTCTAGAATTGCTTCCGTTTCCATGCCCCTACCCCACCTGAGTCCCTGCACTCTGCCATACATGTCATATATCTTTTTCTGAGTCTTTCCAGAGTTTTTCCAGTTCTTATATTGTTGTTCTCTCCAACTTCTATTGTTACAGTATATATGCACATGTATATATAGTTATATGTATACATACATAAATATATATATAATTATATGTGTATATACATAAATATGTATACATAGTTATATGAATGTATGCATTAATATGTATACATAGTTATATGTATATATGCACATAAATATATATATATTATATATATAAATCTATATATCTATCTCTATATATCTATACACCACACACACACACACACACACATACATACCCATATCACTTGAATTGGAGGATTTTTTTTCCCAAAAGATGTCATATTTTCCTTAAGGAAGTGCTCGAGGTTCCTCCTTGGCAATCCCAAACAAATATCAATCCTGCACTTTTGCTCCACATTGGGGTCTTTCCCTCCCATGGTCCCCCAAATGAAGTCCAATCAGCACGCATCCTGTCTCAAACCCCCTGCACTGGCCTCCATGATACAGCCCAGGTAGTTCAACAATGGCAGTTTATATTCTGACGAGCCTGACATCCCCTTAGCTATTTAGTCCACAAGCTGGGTATCTCAATAGTCCCCATCTGGCACTGAAGGTTTGAAGGATTCGTGGAGAGACATGAGTCCTCAGTCCATGTTGGAAGGTTAAAAAGCTGTGTCTCATGTCTTTGAGGAGTTCAAAAAGCAGTGGCAGCCACAAAGTTGATGCACTTGTCAATAAGAATTGAAAACAGGCCAAACAACAGTGCTCTCTCTTTTTTCTTTTTGTCTTTTTACTAAGATTTCAAGTTCTATGTCTGCAGTACAGTTTCTCTAGTCTTACTGATTATTTATATCTGGTTGTACTTTGCATTTGGTTGCTTAAGTCCACACAGTTAGCCCAGATTAACCAAGGTTTTGTATTCTCAAGGTCATTTGAGGATCTGGTCCTCAGGGGTCTCTTCGTTTATTTGGGGGGAGGAGGGAGGAGAGTGGGAGTGCCTTGCTCCTTTCAGCTTTCATTTACCAGTTCCATCCACTCAAGGACAAAATCAGGTCTTGCTAGACCAGGCTTCCCTTTTTTAAGCATGAGCAGACTTTCCTCTTTATAGACTGGACACTGGCTGAAGTCCCATTAGTGGCTCTCCAAATCCTCCCTGAACAGGAATACTGAAAATCCACATTTGCAGGGCATTTCAAGAGATGTCCCCATGCATAATTCCCTAAGATTTAATTGACCTCTGAGGGCAAAGAACAAAGTTATCCCTTAGGTTCCTTGGCCAAATTGGTATGGGCATTAAGTATGGTCATTGAGCACCCAGAAATGCTAAGTTGCACCAGCCTATTACATTGTACCTATATTAAAATTGTATCCTTTAGAAACAAACTGTATGTTCTTTCCATATCATATTTCTTGATTCACATCTTTCCATTGTAATCCCATATTACTATAAAGATGCACACATACCCTCCATCATGTACCAAAAACCCAAGGTCTGAAAATAAATGTTAGATCGGCTCTAGAACCTGTTTGGGGATTCACAATGCAAGAGCACAGTTGTCTTTAGATCATGAGGAATATAACATTAACATTGTTCGGTTTGTCTTACAACTAGGTACTTGATACTAGCATCCACAGATGATGGATATCATTTATCTTTTGTTTTTCTGGGATTGTGTTACTTCACTTAGCATAAAATCTTCTAGTTCCATCCATTTACCTGCAAATTTCATGATGTCATCCTTCTTTACCCCTGCATAGAACTCCATTGTGTAGATGTACCAATTTTCTCTATCCACTCATCTTCAATAGGTGAAGTGAAGATGATCAACTTTTATACAAGTTCTAGGGATCCAAACTCAAATCCTCATGCTTTCACAGTGAGTACTTTATCAACAGAGTCATCTCCCCAGTTCTGCATATATAGATTTCTGATGAAAGTTCTGCCATTTATATTTGAATATATTAAAATAAATTACATATGGTAGTTAATTAGAAAAATAAGGGTACAAGAAAGATGGCTGAGAAGTTAAGGGCATTTCTTGCTCTTGCAGTGGACCAGTCAGGCTTCCAGCACCCCATGGGGATTATCACAACCACCTGTCCCTATCTCCAGAGGATCTCACAGCATCTTTAGGTTTCTGTGGGCACCTATATGCATGTCCACACCCTATATACAGAGACATATGTATATAAACATGAATAAAATATAAAAAATCTTTTAAACATTTTTATGATTATTTTAAAATTTCATGCATGCATATAATGTGTTTTGATCAAATCCAACCCCCTTTATTTATCCTCTAATTTCTTACAAAATGCACTGCCCTCTATTTTTTCTTTCCAATTTCATGTGTTTTATTTTTTGTTTAAGCTTGGGTTCACTTAAGTGATACCTGTATTTGGTAAGTTCACTTAGTGGTTCCTGTATCTGCATCTATAAAATTAGTAAATGTACAGAGAATAAGAAACTGTAGAGTATTCAGCTGTAAATGGGACATTCGTACCATACTCTCTTCCCTGAAAGGCCCAGGGCCTGTTGCAAAAAAGAGAAAAGAAGGGTTGTAAGAGCCAGAGGTACTGGATTTTCATGGTGAAATATTATTTAATGGGCATGGCAGGCCCATTCCCCGCATGAATTCACAATAGTTGGGATTTCAAGAAGCATATCAAACCAGACAAAATCATAGCACAGATGGGGGAAGGGCTCATGTAATTCTATCTCTAACTGAGGAGCTGTTGACATTTGATGGCTACTAAGGAAGGGAGCTAATAATATTCTGGTACAATAAATGTTTATTTTTCAAAAGAAGAATACATTTATGCATTTATTTTAAAATAAGTAAATATGATGTAACAATGCATTTATATTCCTCTTGTTTTTAGTTAAATCTAGAAGAATATATTGTTATATGCAGTCAACATTATATGCTTTTTTATATACTACTTCAAAGACACATTGATATAAATCAAAATTATCATATAATTGGTATTCATGTGTCCATACACAATATAAATTACTCAAGTCCCACTGTCTACACACCAAGTACAATCATTTTAGTTAGTAAGTGATTTTCATAAGTATTCCTTTAAAAGTAAATTGAGTTGGTTTATAATAAAATATAAATCATAAAGGAAATGTGATGGCTGATCTTGTCAACTTGACTGCATCTGGAATTCTCTTAAAAATGTGGGACTTTTTGACAGATTTTTTGAAGCTTAACTTGAACCCTAAATGTTGGCAAAATCCTTCTGGTGATAGTCCATTAAATAGAACATGGGAGGGAGAGCTATTTCTTCTTTCCTCCTTCTCTTCACTGTCACTAGCCAGTTTATCTATCTTGTTCCTGTTGCATTCATTCACTGAAATTAGAATTTGACTTCACTAAGTTTCTGAAACAGACTGGACTCCAGCACTTCTCCAAGAATCCTCCAGATCTTAATGTCAGATTGGGACTGCAGAGACATCAAGCCGCCTGGACTGATTAACCATTGGATTCTCATTCAGTGTTTACTGCATACTGCATAGCCATTCTTGGACTACTCCTACTACTCCTACCCTTACCCTATATGTGAATCTAATAATCTTCATTATATATATATATATATATTATCTAATATATATATATATCATTACTATGGCAGGCAGGTTAATTCTAGAGCTTGTTAAGGGATTCACATTATAGCACCACAATTGCTTTCAGATAAAAAGAATTATAACATTAATGGCGCACAGTTTGCCTTACAACTAGGGAATTGGTGCTAGCTTGCACAAATGAAGAATACCATTAGTAGTTTGTTTTGCTGGGATCCTGTTACTTTGCTTAGAATAATGGTTTCTAGTTCCATCCATTTACATTCAAAGTTCATGGTGTCATCTTTCATTATCACTGCATAGAACTCCTTTGTGTAGATGTACCAATTATTTTTATCCACTCTTCAGTTGAGGGACACTTGGATTGCATCCAGCTCTTTGATATTGTGAAGAGAGCTGCAACAAATATACATATACATGTATCTCTGCAGTAGGATGAGTCTTGTGGGTCTATACTCAGGAGTGGTATGCCTGGGTCAGGTCTTAGGCTCATTTTGAGTCTTTTGTTTATTTGGTTTTTTTGAGTCATTGTCTCCCTGTAGCCCCAGCTGTCCTGGAACTAACTATGTACACAATGCCGGCCTTCAACTCACAGAGATCTGCCTGCCTCTGCCTCCCAAGTGCTAGAATTAAAGGCATGTGCCACCACACCTGGCTTGAATCTTATAACGGTTCTTCACAATTCTTTCCATAGTGGTTGTAGGAGTTTACATTCCCACAAGCAGTGGATGAGTGTTCCCCTTTCCCCACAACATCTCCAGCATTTGGTTATCTTTTGTTGTCCTGATCCTAGTCAGTCTTATCAGAGTGAGATGAACTCTTAAAGGGGTTTTAATATGCCTTTCCTTAGTTATTAGCAATGCTGAACATTTTTAAGATGCTTCTCAGCCAATTTTACTTCCTCACTTTTGAAGTCTCTGTTCATTTCTTTACTCCATCTTTTGGGTGAGTTGTTTTCTTACTTCTTTGTTTTTTGAATAGTTTATATATTCTGGATGGTAATGTTCTGTCATAAGCATCACTGGGGAATGTTTCTTCCCACTCTGTGGGTTTTCTCTTCACTTCATTGATTGTTTCTTCCACTGTATAGAAACTTTTGAATTTAATGAGGAGAGATGGAAATACCTCCAACGCTCATGGATAGGAAAAAATAATATAGTAAAAATGTTCATTCTTCCCAAATTAATATACAGATTCAATGTGATCCTATGTAAAATCCGTATGAGACATTTGGTAACCAGGTGGGGTCTGGCAATTACCCTTACTTCCCAGCCAAGATCTGCATCCCACCTCTAGATCCATAGAGAAGAACTGTGTGCGTGGATAGAGGGACAGACAGCAGCATGCACAGTTGCACATTTGGCAACCAGGTGAGGTCTGGTGTGCAGGCCAAAGGAGTAAACTGCCCCCACCCCCACCCCACTCAAGTTACTGGTACTGTGGTGGAAATGATAAGTAGCTGGTGCTGTGGTTTGCTGTGGTTGGGACAATCCAGCAGGTGTAGTGTCAGAGATTCTAGGATGCAGAGCCAAAGCTGAGGAAGAAACCGACAGGAAGCAAACTGAATGACCAAACAGTCCTCCACATTAACATTTGAGATTCACAACAGAAACCAAACAAACAAAGAAACAAACAACAAAAGCAAATCCACATGTCAAAGACACAACAGAAAAACAACAATATGGGTAAAGCTCATAATAAACCCCCACTGAATTCAACCAGTCTTGTAGAAGATCCTGACAGGATCTCCCTGGAAGAAAACCAAGACACTGACTTCAAAAGAACAATTGTAGACATATTCAAATAAGTCAAACAATATAAAGAACAAATCAGAGAATGAAAGGGAGAGAATGAAAAACTCATGAAGGAACTAGAAGGAATGATACACTCCAGAAAAAACTAAAGTGTGAGAATGACAAATTCTGAAAAGAACTAGAGGAAGAGAAATACAAACTCTGAAAAGAACTAGATGAAGAAAAATACAAACTCCAAAAATAACTAGAGGGAGAGAATGACAAACTCTGGAAGGAAGTGGAAAAACTGAAAAGATCTCAGGCTGAAAAGAAAAAAGAAACTGACCAGCAAAACAAAGAGCTACAAGAAGAGAACGAAAAGCTCCAAAAGGAAGCGGAAATACTGAAGAAATCACAGGATGAAATGAAAAAGGAAATTGAACATTCATCCAATCAGTAGGAAAGGATGGGAAAAAGCCTCAGATGCAGATTGGATGAAGCTGAAAAAAGAACATCAGACCTACAGGATAACAAGTTGCAGCTAGAAACCTCAAGTAAAGATTATGAAAAAATGCAGCCTCATCAGAGTGTAGACTGCCATTGTTGGACTATCCAGGCTATATCATGGAGGCCAGTACAGGAAAATCAATATAGGATGCGTGCTTACTGGACCTCATTTAGGGGACCATGGGAAGGAAAGACCCCAGTGTGGAGCACAAGTTAGGGAGAAAGACAACAACAAGATAACTGGAAAAGAAACTCTGGAAAGACTCAGAAAAGGATGCAAGACATGTATGTATGGAAGAGTGCAGGAACTCAGGTGGGGTGGGGGGCATGGAAAGGGAAGTGACTCCAAATTCAATTGAGAAATGATGTATGATGTATGGAAAAAGTTTAATAACAGTAAAATAAATAATTTTTTAAAAATATTATGAAAAATTTAAAAATACACAAGAGTGGAACAACCAGGAAATGTGGGACACTATGAAAAGACCAAACCTCTGCATCATAGGGATAGAGGAAGGAGGAGAATCCCAAGAAAACTGTATTGATCAGATCTTCAACAGAATAATAGAAGAAAAATTCCCTAAACTGAAAAAAGACAAACCCATACAAATACAAGAAGCACATAGAACACCAAATAGACAAGATCAGAAAAGAAATTCCCGATGCCATATCATAGTTAAAACACTAGATGCTCAAAACAAAGACAAAATACTGAAAGCCATGAGAGAAAAACAAGAAGTTACATATAAGGGGAAACCCATCAGAATTACAGCTGACTTCTCAGTGCAAACTATGAAAGCCAGAAGAAGGTAGACCAAAATATTCTCAGTGCTAAACAACTTTAGATGCCAAACCAGATTATTATACCCAGCAAAAATGGCAATCATAGTTGAAGGAGAAAGAAAAATCTTTCATGACATAAACAAAATGAAATAACACATGTCATAAAAAGCAACACTTCAGAAAAATACTCAAAGCAATTCAAAGAACAGAGGAAAGGAACAACTATTCTCAAGGAACCCAAGAGAGAAATTAACAAAAACATAGCAGAGTCAATAAATACCATGACCAAGAATGCAAACGAATAATAAGTTGAAAGGAAACAACATATATCTCTCAATAACCTTAAATAATAATGATCTAAACTACTCAATCAAAAGACATAGACTGGGAGAATGGATTAGGAAACATAATCCATCTATATTCTGACTAAAAGAAACTCATCTCGCCCTAAAGGACAGACACTACCTTAGAGTGAAAGGATGTAAAAAAATATTCCAAGCAAAAAAGCAGGCAAGAGTTGCTATTCTAATATCAGACAAAATAGACCTCAGAGTAAAAATAATCAGAAAAGACAAAGAGAACCATTATATCCTTAACAATGGAACAATTAACCAGGAAGATTTCACAATCTTAAAAGTTTATGCACCAAACTCTGATGCACTGAACTTTATTAACACAATCCTTCAGGACCTCGAGACACAGATTAATCCCAGCAAGCGAATAATGGGGGAATTCAATACCCTACTTTGTCCCTTAGATAGGTCAACTGGACAAAAAATAAACAGAGAGGCATCTGAACTGAACAATACAATACACCAAATAGACCTCACAGATATCTACAGAATATTCTACCCAAACACCAGAGAATATACTTTCCACTCATTGCCCCACAGAATAGTCTACATAATTCTGCCACCTACTGGGAGACAAAATAAATCTCAACAAATACAAAAAGATTGAAATTATTTCATGCATTCTATCAGACCACAGTGCAGTAAAGCTCAACATTAACAACAGGATAAGCCCTACTAACTAAAAGAATACATGGAGACTAAACAATACAATCTTGAATAATGAGTGGGCCAGGGAAGAAATAAAGAATGAAATAAAAGCATTCCTGGAACTAAACAAGAATGACAATGCAACACAACAAAACCTGTGGGATATATTAAAATCAGTCCTAAGAGGGAAATTTATAGACCTAAATGCCCATATTAAAAAAGCAGAAAGAGGGGCTGGAGAGATGGTGCAGCAGTTAAGAGTGCCAACTGCTTTGGGAGAGAACCTGGGTTCTATTCCCAGCACCAACATGGTGGCTAAGAAACATCTTTAACTCCAGTTCCAGGGGAATCTGACACCCTCTTCTGACCTCCGTGGTATTGCACAACACAGGTGCACCAACCTACATGCAGATAGTACACTCATACACATAAAAAATAATAAAATAAATTAAAAAAATAAAAAAATCAGAAAGAGAATAAACGATATAACACTGCAACTAAAAATACTTGAGAGACAACAACAAATGAACCCTAAACCCAACAGACAGGAAGAAATAACAAAAAATGGAACAGAAATAAACGAAAAGGAAACAAAGAACACAATACCAAAAAAAATCAATTAATTCAAAAGCTGGTTTTTTGAAAATATAAACGAAATAGACCCCTCTAGCCCAGTTAACAAGAAAGAAAGACCAACTCCAAATCAATAGCATTCATGATGAAAGGGGAAACATCACAACAGATAAAGAAAAGATACAGACAATAATACAAGAATAATTTAAAAGCCTATACTCTACTAAATTTGAAAACCTAAGAGAAATAGATGAATATCTGAATCCTAAGATTCACCAAAGCTTAACCAAGAAGAGACTGACAGCTTAAACAGACCCATAATATTTTAGGAAATTGGGGATTTAATAAAAAACCTCCCAACTAAAATAAGCCCAGGCCCAGATGGTTTCACAGCAGAATTCTATAAAACATTTAAAGAAGTCTTACAACCATTACTACTCAAACTCTTCAGAAAGATACAAACAGAGGGAAAACCCCCAAATTCCTTCTGTGAAGCCAGCATCATTCTAATACCAAAACAAGGCAAAGATACAAACAAGAAAGAAAATTATAGACTCATATCATTAATGAACACAGATTCAAAAATTCTCAAAACATAATAGCAAATCACATACAGATTCACATCAAAAACATCCAACATGACCAAGTTGGATTCATACCACACATACAGGTATGATTCAAAATACATAAATCAATAAATATCATAAAACACAAGTAGATTGAAAGACAAAAGCTATATGATATCTCAATCAATGCAGAAAAAAACATTTGACAAAATCCAGCACCCCTTCATGTTTAAAGTCCTAGAGGGAATTGGACTGGAGGGTTCATTCCTCATCTCAGTTTAATCAAAGCCATATATAAGAAACCAACAGCCAACATCATCCTAAATGGAGAAAAGTTAGAAGTATTCCCTTCAAAAGCAGGAACACAGCAAGGCTGTCCACTATCACCACTCCTCTTCAATACAGTGCTTGAAATGCTTGCTAGGGCAATAAGGTGAGAAAGTGAAATTAAAGGAGTACTAATCAGAAAAGAAGAAGTAAAACTAATGCTTTTTGAAGATGATATGATAGTTTACCTAAGGGATGCTAAAACCTCGAACAGAAAACTCCTAAAAATGATTAAAAGTTTCAGTAAAGTGGTAGAATACAAAGTAAACCTAGAAAAATCAGTAACCTTTATTTACACCAAAAATAAGCAACTGGAGAAGGAATATAAGGAGACCTTCCCAATCACAATAGCCTCAAAAAACCTGGGAATAACCCTAACTAAAGACACCAAAGACCTCTACTACAAAACTTTTAAAACCAAAAAAAAGAAATTAAAAAAAAAAAAAAAAAAAAAAAAAAAATACCAAAAAAAAAAAATAAAAAAAAATATAGTAAAAAATGTCCATTTTACCCATATCAATATACAGATTCAATGCTATTCTAATCAAAATCCTCATGAGCTTTTTCACAGATTTAGAAAAAAAATCCTTAAATTCATATAGGAAACAAACAAACAAACAAACAAAAAACCCGAATAGCTAAAGCACCCCAGAGTGAAAAGTGCTATAGAGGGGAATTACTTTACCAGACTTCAAGCTATATTACAAGGATAAAGTCATAAAGACAGCCTTGTATAGGTAAATAAAACAGATCCATTGACCAATGGAGCAACATTGAAGATCCACATTTGAGCTCATATAACTTCATTCATCTCATATTTGACAAAGGGCCCAAAAAATCTCAATGGAGGAAAGACAGCATCTTCAGCAAATGGCATTAGCAAAGCTGGATCACCATTTGTAGAAGATCAAAATTAAACCCCTACACTCACCTTGTACAAAAATCAATTCCAAGTGGATCAAAGATCTTAGCCTGAAACCTGAAATGCTGAAGGTGATAGAAGGAAAATGTCAGCAGCAACCTACAAGACGTAGACATAGGAAACTTTCTAAATCAAATAGCAGCTGGAAAGGAAATAAGGATAACAGCTGACAAGTCAGACCTTATTAAACTCAAAAGCTTTTGTGCAGCTGAGGAAGCAATCAAGGAAGAGAAGAGAAAACCCAGAGAGTGGGAGGAAACTTTCACCACTGATATATCTGACAGAGCATTAGCATCCAGATTTTTTTTTTTTTTTTGGTCTTTTCGAGACAGGGTCTCCCTGTAGCCCCAGCTGTCCTGGAACTCACTCTGTAGACCAGGCTGTCCTTGACCTCACAAAGGTCTGCCTGCTTCTGCCTCCCAAGTGCTAGGATTAAAGGCATGCACCAACACACCCTGCACATCCAAAATATTTAAACAACTTAAAAAACAAAGAATTAAGAAAACAAATGACCTACTCAAAAGATGGAGTAAAGAGCTGAACAGGGACTTCACCAGTGAGGAAGCAAAGATGGCTGAAAAATATCTTAAAAAGTGCTCAACATCATTAATATTTAAAGAAATGCAAATGAAAACCACACTAAGGTATCATCACACTCCAATAAGACAGGCCAAGATCAAGAAAACAAAAGACAGCAAATGCTGGAGAGGATGTGGTTGTACTAATTTACATTACCACTGCTGGTGGCAATGTAAATTAGTACAACCACTGTGGAAAGCAGTGTGGAAAACCTTTAAAAAACACAAAATGAGCCTAACACTTGACTCAGCCATACCACTTCTGGGTATATACCGTCAAGACGCATCCTACCACAAAGATACATGCACAGCTATGTTTATTGCAGCACTCCTCCCAACAGCAAAGAGCTGCAACCAACCCCAAATGCCCCTCAACAGATGAGTGGATGACAAAAATGTGGTACATCTACCCAATGGAGTTCTATGCAGTGGTAACAAAAGATGACATCATGAACTTTGCAGGTAAATGGATGGAATTGAGGCCATTATGCTAAGTGAAGGAACACAGTCCCAGAAAAAAAATGCAAATGGTTTCCCTCAATTGTGGATGCTAACACCAAATCCCCAGTTGGCAGGCAAACTGAGGAATTTTATCATTATTTTTCTTTGTATCTGAAAGCAACTGTGCTATTATAATGTGAATCTCTTAATGTGCTCTAGAATTGGCCTACCACTTATATTCACACATTATAATTACCATATATGGGTGGAAGATATGTATTCATGTTCTAAAGTAATATAAATCTAAAAGGAAAAAATGTGAACCCCAAAACATATTAAGGAATTAACAAAGAATTCATTCCCAGAGGTCATAATTTTGATACATATCTGTTGTTTATATGGGCATAATTTGGAGTAATACAAAGGGGAGGGAAGAACAACAACAAGAACAACAACAATAACAAAATCCAAACAAGTGCTGGCAAGAAGTTTCAGTGTGTAAAGCTTCTTGCCACCACGCTTGATGACATGAGGGGAATTCCTGAGACTCACATAGTAGAAGGAGAGAACAGACTCAGGCTAGTTATCCTCTGACCTCCAAATGTGCATTGTGACAAACGTGCCCCCCACACAAATAAGATAAAATAAAATAAAATTTATAAAAATAAAGATTAAAAATCCTAAACAATAAAGTCTACATGAGTTTCTACACAGACGTAGAAAAAAAAAATCCTTAAATTCATATGGAAAAACAAAAGACCCTGAATAGCCAAACCAACCCTGAGCAAAAAGAACAATACAGAGGGGGACTACCTTGCCAGACTTCAAACTATATTACATGGCTATCGTCATAAAAAATGCCTAGACTGACACAGAAACAGACCTGTAGACCAATGGAACAAAATTGAAGATCCAAACTTGAGCCCATACTATTTTACCCACTTCATATTTGACAGAGGTGCCAAAAAGCCTAAATGGAGGAAAGACAACATCTTCAGAAAATGGTTTTGGAAAAACTGGATCACCACTTGTAGAAGAATAAAATTAACCCTCTACCTCACACTCTGCACAAAAATCAACTTCAAATGGATCAATGACCTCAACGTGAAACCCAAAACTCTGAAAATGATAGAAAAAAAATATTTTCAGCAAACTACAAGTCATGGGCTTAGGAAAAGACTTTCGAAATGAGACAGCAGTTATGCAGAAATAAGGTCAATAATTGAGAAGGTTATTTCCATTTTAAAACAAAATAAATTTTTTTTTCTAAAAGCAAAATGTTTATAAATGATCTAGGAAGAAATATATTATGCAGGTCATCTGTAATAAAGGAACCTGGCGGTGTGCAGTGGAGCAAGCCTTTAAAAGCTCCCATCACCAGAGGCAGAGGCAGGTGGATATTTGTTCTCTGTGAGATCTAAGCCAGCCTTGTCTATAGAGTGAATTCCAAGCCAGTTGTGTCTCAAAAAGAAAAAAAAAATATTTGTGAATTCTGAAACTGAAATTTATACCAATTTTACACAACTATAACCAATATTTGATTACATATATAGTGGATTATTTACACAATTAGGAATAATAACTTAGGGAAATATACGCAGGAGTAAAAGGTGAAGTTATGAACAGAAATGAAAATTAAGAGACATGGGGAATAGACTAGTACAATCTAATTTATGTTCAGTCTGAGTTCTTGAAGAAAACAATAAAAAAAAAACATATTGTTATGCACTACTTAGACAGCTTGAGGTGGTAATTTTCTAAAACTGACATATATTAATTATCAGATTAGGAAACAATTAATTCCCACAGAAAATGGCATTTAAATTTAGGAACAACAAAGAATAAGAGAATGCTGAGAAAGCTACATATTAACATTGTATAAAGGGGCAGAGGACCCCTCTTCAGGAAGGATGTGATGATATAGAAATAAAATAAGCTGTCTCTGGAGCTGCTTCAAATTCACACAGACCAGGTAAGGCTCCATACACCTCTGTGCAACCCGGGTGTTATTCCATCCTGACCAGGGAATGCACCCAGGTCTCTGGAGCTGCTCCAACTTTGATACCAGATCAGGTAAGGCCCTATGAGCACCTTAGAGGTAACAGGATTGGGTGGGCAAAAACCAGTGCCACCCATGCTTCTTGCAGCTATGCTGGTGGAAACAGAAAAGGAGACTTAGAGCACAAAGTAACAGAAGAAACAGCAAACCTTCCAGCCTAGAGGAACAGGCCTTCAATCAAATGAAAATGCACTTGAATTTCATATCAGATTATAAGCAACAAATCAAATCCACATGCCAAGAGCACAAAGGAAAGTCAACATGGGAACAACAAATAAATCCCCATCAAAACCTATCAGTCCTATAAAAGACTTCAACAATGAGTTCTCTCTGGAGATAACTGAGGACACAGATCTTAAAAGAATAGTAGACATACTCAAAGAAATCAAAGGAGAGAACGACAAGCTCAGGAATGAAGTGGAAACATTGAAAAGATCCCACACTGAAATGAAATAGGAAACCAACCAGCGAATCCAGGATCTAGAAGGAGAGAATGGCAAACCCCAAAGGGAACTGGAAATACTAAAGTAATCAGAGGATGAAATGGAAAATAAAATGGCATGCTCATCCAATCAGCAGGAAAAGATGGGAGTAAGCCTCAGTAAAAGATTGAATGAAACAGAAAGTAGAATATCAACACTGGAAGACAAGGTGGAAGAACTATAATGCTCAAACAAAGAGTATGAAAATGTTAAATAATCATGAGTGGAATAATCAGGAAATACAGGACACTATGAAAAGATCAAACCACCACCTCATAGGGATAGAGGAAGTAGAAGAATCCCAGGACAGAGGTATTGACCAGATCTTCAACAGAATAATAGAAGAAAATTTCTCCAAACTGAAAAATGACAAACCAATACAAATATAAGAATCACATAGAATACCAAATAGACATGATCAGAAATGGAATATCCCATGCCATATCATAGTTAAAAAACTAGACACCTGAAACAAAGACAAATTACTGAAGTCTAGAAGAGAAAAAGACATTACATATAAAAGAAAACCCATGATAAATACAGCTGACTTTTCAGTGCAAATGATGAAAGACATGAGAATGTGGACCAAAGTATTCCCAGTACTAAACAACTATAGATGCCAACCCAGATTACTACACCCAGCAAAAATGTCAATTATAGTTTCAGGAGAAAGAAAAATCTTTCATGACATAACAAGATGAAAAAATTCATGCCCAGAAACCCAACCCTTCAGAAAATACTGGAAGCAATTCAAAGGTCAGAGGAAAGGAGCAACCATCCCCAAGAAGCTAGAGAGAGTAATGAATAAAAGTATAATGGTGGAAATACAAACTTAGGCCAAGAATGCAAACAGAAACTAAGGTAAAAAGAAACAGCACACATCTCTCAAAAATACCCTTAAATATTAATGGGCTGAACTCCCCAATCAAAAGACATAGACTAGGAGAAAGGATTAGGAAACAGAGCACATCTATATGCTGTCTATAAGAAACCCATCTCACCCCTCAAGTTTAGGCAACAACTTAAATTGAAAGCATGAATAAAAAGATTACAAGCAAATGGTACCAAGAAGCAAGCAGGAAATGCTATTTTTTTTATTATTTATTTCTGTATGTGTACGAATGTACTGTCTGCATGTAGGTCTGTGCACCCATGTCGTGCAATGCCGCGGAGTTCAGAAGAGGGTCTCGGAGATTCCCCTGGAACATGATGTTTCTCCTTGAATTGGAGTTACAGACAGTTTCTCACCGCCATGTGGGGGCTGGGGACTCGGAACCCGGTCCTTCGAGCAAGAGCGGTCGCGCTCTTAACCGCTAGGCCATTCCTCCAGCCCCAGGAAATCCTATTTTAATATCAGACAAAAATTTACTGGCTCAAAGTTTTAAAAACTAATCAGAAGAGACAGAAGGAGGCCACTTCATCCTTAACAAAGGAACAAATTAACCATAAGATCACAGTACTGCATCTATGCACACCCAAACTATGGTGCACTGAACTTTATAAACACAATTCAGAAGCACAAGGTACAGAATAATCCCAGCACACTAATAGTGGGGAACTTCAATACTCCTCTGAGCCCATTAGGTAGGTAAATTGGACAAAGAATAGAGAGATATCTGAACTGAACAAAACAGTACACCAAATGGACCTCACGATCATCTAATGAATATTCCACACAAACAAGAGAGAATATACTTTCTACTCAGCACTCCATGGAACTCCAGTCTCTAAAATCGACCACATTCTGTGACACAGAAAATACTCTAAAAATACAAAAGAATTGAAATAATTTAATGCATTCTATCAGACCACTGTGCAATAAAGCTCAGTATCAACACCAGAACAAGCCCTACTATCAACAAGAACACATGGAGACTTAACAACACTCTCTTGAATAATAAATGGGTTAAGAAGAGATAAAGAAAGAAATAAAAACATTCCTGGAACGAAATGAAAAAGACAATACAAGACAAGCAAAACCTATGGGACACATTAAAGTATTCCTAGGAGATGTAGATATCTCTCAGTGCCTACATTAAAAGCAGGAAAGAGGACAAATAAAGTAACTAATACTGGCAGCTAAAAGGACTTGAGAAACAACAACAAATGAACCCAAAACCCAATAGACAGGAAGAAAATCAGAAAATCAGAACTAAAAAATGAAAGGAACAAGAAAATATAAAAAAATCAATGAATCCAAGAGCTGGTTCTTTGAAAGGATAAACAAGATGGATAGACCCATAGCCCAGTTAACAAAAAAAAAGAGCATTCCAATTAATTGAATTTTTAATGAAAAGGGAAATATCACAACAGACAAAGAAATGATCCAGTTAATCATACAAGAATAATTCAAAAACCTATACTCTCCTAAGTTTGAAAACTTAAGAGAAATGGATGAACATTTGAAATCCTGGGAACTAATAAAGCTTAACCAAGAAGATAATGACAGCTTAAACAGACCCTGTAAGAGATGAGGTTAGTGAAAATGTATAAGAAACTTCAACTAAAAAAAAAAAAGCCCAGTTTCTCTTCTATCACCACCTCCAAGTTTTGGATTTCACGTTTAGGTCTTTGATCCATCTGAATTGACTTTCCTGCCAGGGTGAAGAGGTAGGGGTTTAAATTTCATTCTTCTACAGGGTGTGATCCAGTTTTGCAACACCACTTGTGAAGATGCTGTCTTTCCTCTCCAATGTGTCTTCTTGGCCTCCTTGTCAATATAAGATGACTGAAATGGGTAGGTGCTCAGATTTGGATCTTCAGTTTTATTCCATTGGTCAATGCGGGTCTGTTGTTGTGCCAGTAACCAGCTGTTTTTATGACTATAGCCCGGTAGTATGATTTTGGTGTCTCCGTTAGCACCAAAGCTACATTTCACCTGCCTGGAAATACCTGTGCAGCAGTGGCAGCCAAACGTCTTTATAGCCCAAATCTAATTGCTATTAGCTCTTTTCCTTGGAGGAATAACCCATGGCTGATGCACAAGCTTACATCCTCTAATAGTTTAAGAGATTTTATAAACCACACGAAGACCCGTCATACTTAACAGAAGACATAATTTTCATTGATTAACTACCATGCAACATCTGTGTCTATACAAAGTAATCTACCATAACAATTAGTACGGGTAATACCTATATATCTAATTGCGTGTGCTTCATTAGTAGGATTCAAAAGTTATCCTGGACAAGCTGTCAGCCCATGAAGAAAACAGCCAGAATTGACAATTGACTAGAGACCAAGACAACAGCTCCAGAGAAAGTAGACTGTTTTGCTTCTCATCCACATCCACCTGTGCCCCTTTCTAAGCCTAGGGAAACAATCTGCAGAAGAGAGGTGGCACGGTAGAATGTAAGGGCTGCAAATTGGGGTGAATGGTGAAACTACAACAATGTAGACCGGACACTCATTTGATTAACTTAATTGAACATACAAGGCCCCCCTGCTGGTGGTGCGACCCATGAGCTGTATGGGTTTGGGCACAACTGCTTGCAAATTGGTTGTACATGAAGGATGCTTGTACTCACATTTATCACTTATGTTAAAAAAATGAAAACAAGGGCTGGAGAAGATGGCCTATCGGTTTGAGAGGCGCCGACCGCTCTTACAGAGGACCGGGTTCCGATCCCCAGCACCCACATGGTGGCCGAGACGGACGTTGAAACTCAATTCCAGGAGAAATCCAGTTTCCAGGGGAATCGGACCACGTCTCTGACCTCCGCGGATTGCCGACATCAGGTGAACAGACTGCTTGCAGACAATGACATTCATACACATACAAATAAATAAAAAAAAATAAAAAAATTAAAAAAAAGGAAAACAAACAAAACAAAAAAACAGAGAAAGATTCAGAAAAGTTAACGGCAGATGCATGATCGGGGATGGGTATGGGTGGGGTGGGGGAAGGAAAGGGATAGAAATGTCTGAACTGAATTGGAAAATGAATGTATGAAAGACACAAAGCAATCAATAAAATAAAAAAAAATAGGAAAAAAAGCCCAGGCACAGATATTTGACAGCATAATTCTATAGAACATTTAAAGGGGACTTAAACATTATTACTCAAACTGGTCAGAAGGATACGAGGAATTTCTCCCAGATTACTTCTATAAAACCAGCATCACTCTAGACAAACCAGGCCAAGATGCAACCAAAAAAGCAACCTAGAGCTATCTCAATAATGACACAATGCAAAAATTCTTAGTAAATACGCTTTTTTTGTTTTTTTTGGTCTTTTCGAGGCATGGTCTCCTGTAAAGCCCCAGCTGGTCCCCGGGAACTCACTCTGTAAGACCAGGCTGGCCTTGAACTCATAAGAGCCACCTGCTCTTCCCTCCCAAGTGCTAGGATTAAAAGGCGTGTGCCACCACGCCCAGCACAAAAGCTCTTAAACGCATACAGACCCACATTAAAAATATCATCCAACACGATCAAGTTGAATTCATACCAGAGATGCAGGGATGGTTCAACGTACAAAAATCAATAACTATCATAAAACACATAAATGGACTGAAAGACAAAATCACACCATAATCTCAACTGACGCTGAAAAAGCCTTTGATAAAATCCAGCATCCCTTCATGATTAAAGTCCTAGAGAGAATTGGCCTGGATGGAACATTCCTCAATAGAATCAAAAGCCTGTACCACCAAACCCACAGCCAACTTCATCTGAAATGGAGAAAAGTTAGAAGCATTACCCTTAAATGCAGGAACACAGCAAGGTTGTCTACTATTGTCATTCCTCTTCAATATAGTGTTTGAAACACTTGCTAGGGAAACTGTGCGCCACCACACCCGGCTTGGTCATGCTTTTTAAAAAATATTTTTGTTCTTTACAGGAAATCTTTATGAAATTTTAAAACGTTCTGTTCGCTATTATTATTTTATTTGTATGAGTGTATTGTCTGCATGTATGTAAGTGCACCCTTGTTGTCCAATGCCCCTCTGAGGTCAGAAGAGGGTTTCAGATACCCTGGATTTGGATACAGATAGTTGTTAGCTGCCATGTGAGTGATACTGGGAATCACACCTAGATTCTCTGCAGGAGCAGACAGTGCTCTTAACTGCTGAACCATCTCTGCATCCCCAAAAGCTTATGACATATTAGCAGAGAGAGTGAGAATCAGTTTTCTCCAGGGACTAGCTCCCTGAGAGGCTGTCTAATCCTAAACGGGCAGCCCAAAGCACATGTACACAGGAGCACCATGAAATGGTCCCGTACATTACACAACACACACACACACACACAACACACACACACACACACAACACATATATATAGATATAATATAATATATATATATATATGTAAGACATACATTTCAAAAATGAGGACTAAATATTCTGAACAACAGGTAGGGAGATGGGATCAGTTGGAGAGAGTCTGGGAGTGGTGGAATTAATACTAATGTAATTATATAAAATACTCAAAAATAATAATTGAACATACAAAAAAATCATAGCCTAATTTTAAGTCAACTAAACCCTTTTTCCAAACACCAATGTGAAAATTCATTTGAATATGCAAATATTGATTGCAAACTAGTAATATTCTATCAAAATATTGATATAATCATCTACTTAAGTTTTGCTGATTTTCTTTTTTTTTTACTTTGTTTTATTTTTTAAGGTTTTTCTTTATTGAAGTTTTGTGCAATTCATACAACATTTCTCAGTCCAATTTAGACTCGTTCACTTTTCCATGCCCCCCACCCCACCCAAGTTCACGCATTTTGCCATACAGGTCTTACATCTTTTTTTTTCCAGTCTTTTTAAAGTGTTTCTATACAGAGCTTTATTGTTTTGGGCTGAAGTCAGTCAGATCTTTGAACCAGTCCTTTTGTTGTTGTTCCTTCCAATTTATATTTCTCCAAAATAGGCATATAAAAATTTTCACATGTATCCCAAAATTATGACATCTGAAAGTAAACTGTATGTTAATTGCCAAAAAATGTTTGGAAGTCACTGTGTTCCCATTTAATATTATATATACTTAAGTATGCATACATACCCTACCCCACATATACCCCAATTAAAAAAAGGTTGAAAAAATAAGTGGTAGGTTAATTCTAGATCCTTTTAAGTGTGTTATTCAGAGTATAATGGTACATTTGAGAAATATATAGATTAATATATATATATATATAGTATATATATTGAGAAATAGAATATTAGAGTATTTGAGATATTCTATATGTTTGAGAAATATATAGATAGATATATATATAATATATATATATAATTTCTCCCGTACTACTACGTATTTAGTGGATTAGCATCACAAATGAAGGATACCATAACTCCTTTTAATTTTGGGGGGACTCTGTTACTGCACTTAGCATATTGTCTTCTTGTATAATCCATCAGTTACTTGCAAAATTCATGATTCATCTTTATTTACTGTTCATAGAACTCCATTGTGTAGAATATACCATATTTTCCTTTCTCTATCCACTCATCAGTTGAGGGGCACTTGGGTTGGGGTTCCAGCTCCTTGCGATTGTGAATAGAGCAACAATACATGGATGTGCATGTATCTTTGGCGTAGGAATGAGACGTGTGGTATATCCCCAGGAGTGGTAAGACTGGGTCAGCTGGTAGACTCATTTTGAGTACTTTATGGGTTCTCCACACTGCTTCCCATAGTGGTTGTATGAGTTACAATCGCACCAGCGTGGATGAGTGTTCCCCTATCCCCCACAACCTCTCCAGCATTTGTTCAATTTGTTTTCTTGATCCTAGCCA